>PVHP010046648.1:0-13209 GCA_004024765.1 Zapus hudsonius | reverse complement strand
AACCTTGGCCTTGTGCACATGTACATGTGAGGCAAGCAAAGCACTTTACCAAGGAGTTTCATCCCCAGTATCCCCTTCCCCCTCAGTTTTTATAATGAATGAACTCCTGGAACCCCTGAACTTGCTTGAAAAAGTGAAAGGAGATTTTTTTTGCCTTTAAACATCTCAGTAGGATCTCTTCCTGGCAGCTTCTTTCCCTGGGGAGTGAAGTCACAGGGTTGTGCAATCTGGCTTGGGGCTCATGGATTCCTTGAAATACTGCAAGAACAAGCATAGCTATGAGAACCCTCATGATTCCACGGGGTTGACTGGCTGAGCAGCACAGACAGATTGTGAGGCAGGCCGGATATAGAGTCGGCCTTTGCCCCCTTTCATAATCACTGTTATAAAACTAAGGGCTATGATTTAGTGTTCAGGATTGCCACCCAAACCACATGTTCCTTTTCAGTTCATGCCAACTCTCATTTACTTTATTTACAACCTGTTCTTTTTCTTTCTTTTTTAAAAATTTATTTATTTATTTATTTATTTATTTATTTATTTGCAAACACAAAGAGAATGAGAGGTGGGGAATGGGCACATCAGGGCCTCTTGTTACTGCTAATGAACTCAGATGCATGGGCTACTTTGTGCATCTGGCTTCATGTCAGTACTAGGGAATCAAACCCAGGCTGTCAGGCTTTTGTAAACAAGCACCTTGAACCACTGAGCCTTCTCTCCAGCCCCCCCTTTTTTTCCGAGGTAGGCTCTCACTGTAGCCCAGGTTGACCTGGAACTCACTCTGTAGTCCCAGGATTTCCTCGAATTCACAGCAATCCTCCTGAGTGCTGGGATTAAAAGTGTGCCACCATACCTGGCTACAACTTTTTCTTTCTATGTGTGTACTATGCATGTATGATTCACTTTCTGTCAAATGCATGTGGCATTTTGTTGAGACTATTTAAAAAAATGTGCACCTCGGGCTGAGCATATAGCTTAGTAGACTTTTTTTTTTTTTTTTGGTTTTTCCAGGTAGGGTCTCATTCTAGCCCAGGCTGACCTGGAATTCACTATGGAGTCTCAGGGTGGCCTTGAACTCAAGGTGATCCTCCTACCTCTGCCTCCCAAATGCTGGGATTAAAGGCGTGTGCCACCACGCCCAGCTAGTAGACTTCTTGCTACTATGTATAAGGCCCTAAATACAATCCCAGTACTTCCAAAATCAGTGCAGATCAAGGATAAATCCATTATACCAGTCTTCCTTCAATAAAATGCAAATAAAAGAATTTGACAAAGCAATTAGCAATCATAATAATATCAAAATTATATAAGTGCTGGGGGATGTAGCCCAGTGCTCTAGCATATACTCAGCATAAATGAGGGCTTGGGTTCTGATCCCCAGAACTGGTAAAACAAAGAAAGAGAGAAAGAAAAAGAAAGGAGAGAGAAAACAACCATAAAAACAAAACAAAATAAAACAACAGAAAAGTTGTTCAAAGCAGGCATGCAATGTTGTTCTAAGAATATTACATATATTCATCTCTTTATTGCCACATGATTTCTCTGAGGTAGATTCTATTGTTATATTCATATTTGAGATGGGGAAACTGAGGCACAAAGCAGTTTGAATAAAAGTTGAGTATCAAATGAAACACTTTGACTTTTGTAGGTTAGGCCTCTTGCCCAAAAGTCTGTTGTTAGCTGGGCATGGTGGCACATGCCTTTAATCCCAGCACTCAGGAGGCAGAGGTAGGAGAATCACTGTGAGTTCCAGTCAGCCTGGGCTAGAGCGAGACCCTACCTTGAAAAACCTGGGCAACAAAAGAGTTGGTTGTGAGTCTTGAGCAGGAAGCTGAGCAGTTGGTATGTGACACTCAGAGAAATCAGGTGATAAGGGAGTCCTAGCCCTCAGCTGGCCTCCACCCTTGTATACAGGGCTGGCTCCAAACTCCATGGACTCCAGTCGGGTCCAGGACAGGCATGGATCCAGGATTTGTGGAAGCTTATAGAATTTGACCTCTTCTTTCAAAAATCTTTTGGAAATTTTACCAGACTCTCTGAGCACATTATTATTATAGGATCTCTCCAAGAGATTGCAAGGGGCCCTTGCAAAGGGTGTCTGTGAGGGGAGATAGCCTTTGGGTCACTGCTCCACAAGTCTCTCTTCTCCTCAGTCGGCCATTGGCACTCAGACAAAAGAGTTTTCCTTTTCCCTGGCAAACACGAGGCCCTCACAAGTTGATCTCTCATCAGCTATTTAGCAGACTTTGCTCTGCTTATGTCTGCAGCCACAAGCATGTCCATTCTGAGAGTGGAAACATTAGAGGTAGTGAAATGTCTTTAATGTGATTAGATGGGGCATGTTCTCTTAAATCTCACAGTACTAAATTTCTTCCCTGGTTTGAAAAAGTGGCCCAAGGAAATACTAGCCCCCCCCCCCCATGGATGGTCACCATCAAAATCAGACCAGCTTCTACCGGCATCCCGGGGAAGCCGTGGATTAATAGACTCCTTTAATTCAACTCAGTTTTCTCTCCGAAGAGGGGCCAGTGAAAGCAAGCACCCGATCTGTCACTTCAGTGAAAGCAAGCACCCGATCTGTCACTTGCACACTGTTTATATTTGTTGCTGGGATATCGGAGGCTCTTTTGAGTCTTTGACTAAGAAGAGCACCATGCCTCTGACCTTATTCACCTGAACATATAGCAAATAATGGTCAAAAATGCTGGGAAAGTGCCTGAAAACATTTGGAGTGGAACACAAGGCATTTTTCGCATCCCCAAATTATAGCATCCAATATTTGTTGTTCAAATAAATCTCATCCTGCACATTACACATAATAAGATGAGGCATTGAAAAGACAGATGTTAATTATTTTGAGGTAAATCAGATCACTTTTGACCTAGAACCCCCGAGCTGTAATTTTGTTGCTCTGGCTTCTTGGTCTTGATTTAATGTAAATCTTTACATTGGTAATTTTACTTGCCAACACCATCCCACCCACACAGTCTGTAAATGAGTGCTGTGAGGTGCTGTGAGTCACAGACTATTCAGTTATGATTGCATTGGATGTTTTAAAAATGTTCCCTGGTAGGATTAAATCTCCTACTCCCGGCCCTTTCACTGATTCTGCTTTATTGAAAAATGACGGAGCTGGAGGATGTCTAAACTGTAAGGGACTTCAGAGTTTGTTTGCCTTTTCCCCAAATTCTTTCTTTTGTGGATGAGAAACTAAGGCTAGGGACACTGTTGTTAGAAGCAACTTGCCCTCAGGTCACTCAGCCAACCTCATAGCAAAGTCCTGGTTTAGGGTTCGGATAAAGGTCCCCACACTTAGAACCAACCCCTTGTTACCTCTTCCTTGCCCTTCTGCCTCCTGCCTCCCTACAATATCTGTGAGCCCTGGCCCGGCTGGCTGGCTCTCTTCTCAAAGAATCATGCCATTTTGAATCCAACTGATGAAAATATGAATCTGATCAATCAACTACTGTTATGACAAAAGTATTAATTTGGAGAATATGGATAAACCATCAACTGCTAATAATGACTTTTGAGAAGGGAGCTAAAGATGGGAGTGGCATTTAGCAAGATGATTATATACCTAGCTCCTTTTTTTTTTTTTTTTTACTATTTGGCTTTGATGACCACAGATAGATATTACCTATATTAAAAACATAAAAAGCAAATTAGAAATATTAAGCCCACAAACTTCTAAGAAGAAATAAAATGTACTCTAGCAACACTGATGCTTGAAAATCTACCGAAGTACTTTGAAAAAAAATTTTTTTCCTCCCTAAGTATCTGCAACAGCAGAGGCAATTGAATGGGTTTCCTCAGGAGTCTGGGGGCAGTGCCAGAAATGGTCCTTTTTTTTTTTTTTTTTTTTACAAGAACTCACTTTGCAGTTTATATATTTTAAAATGCCTTCAAATTAACAGACCCTCCAGCACCTCTGCAGATCTTTTAATACACACAAAAAAAGAATCTCTTAAATGACTTACCCTTCAAGAAAACTGCCTCATTGGGAAGACACTCATCGTTTCTTTGCCAGGCATCCGGCAGTCCAGAGCACCAGCAAGCAGCACACTGCCTCCAGTGACTGAGTGGAGAGCCCCCCCCCCCCAATAGGAAGCATGGCTGTGCACAAGCTGACCTGTATTCTGGCTCTCTCACCTGGAATCGGGCTCCACAGATCCTGTGATGCATTGAATAGTAACAAAACAACAGCATAAATTAGGGTGTTTCTAAGATTGTGTACCATCAATGTTTGCATGAGCATAATGGACATAATGAATTCTATAGCACTATCCTGCACAGCTTGGAGAGATTAAAATCACTTTGTCTTTAAATTAAATTTCAAAAATCATTGAAAAACAAGGATAGCCAGAACAACAACAATGGAAAGCCCCCACCTCATCTGTGTCAGCCACCCAATGACAGGAGGCACCACTTCTTGCTTTCTCATCATTAGTACCCAGTCCTAGGTTTATTTTAATAGCTGCCAGCTCAGTGAGTACACATCTGTTGTAATAACCATAAAGGGGGCTTGGGTCCTCTTGTATTGTGTATGCAACCCTAAGTGGAGAGCCTCTCATTCCCTTTCAGAAACAAAATCTATAACTGAAAGACCTAAACTGAAGTTTATATTCATGCTATGCAATGTGGTGTGTATAGGTTTTGAAATAAAAAGGGGGCGGGCTTGAATTCATTTGTTAGTATTGCTCTATTTCAGCAAAGATTGGTTCAATAAAAATAGGTAAATCATGGCAAAAAAATCCCTCCAACCCCTCATCTGCTTATTTGATGCCACACATTATACCCAGTGCTCTTCATAAACGGTTTTATCTTTCTTGGTTCTCACAACACCTCTAAGAAATATCCCCAGCATCATGATACCGTCATCATACCAATGAAGTAACTGGGAGATTAAGTGACTTGCCTGAGGTTGTCCAGGTAGGTCAAGCAGCTGAATCAGTATTAAAATCCAGGTCCTTCTGATTCTAGAGCCCCTGAAACCTGAACTGTCTTCTAATTATCCTAGTGACCATTTGTGGAGTGCTGATTACATATGTTCTATGGCAGCCAGTCTGCATAAATCATCTAACCTTTGCAACAACCCTCAGAGGCAGACATTATTACCTCACCTTATGGATAAGGAAAAGTGAGGCTCAGAGAAATTTAAACAAAAATTGCCTAACAGCAAAATTCGGTGGTAGAGTCCAGTCTTTTATCCCAGGCCCCTGAGATACAAAAATAACAGAAGTGGTTTGTTTTCTCCCCCCTTTGCTCCAGTAACCATTCAGATGGTGCTATCTCCTACTTACTTGCCTGAACCAAGAGAAGGACCATCAAAGGCAAATGACAATTGCAGGAAGGCAACACACATTCAGGAGAGAATGCTGCGCTGCCGCCTCCTCAGTCAGTTCCGAACACTTAACAACTCAACTATACTATGACTCAGGTGCTTGGCCAGGTGGCGCACAGCAAAAGCCCTAGTATCTCTCAGTCATCATTAATACCTGCCATTATTTGTGAATAGCCCTTAATAAATGTCAGTGTGTGGGATGCATTCCTCAAGAATGTGTTATACCTGTGAACGTGATCAACTATCTTCTTTTCTAGAAACGATTTGACCTGACAGACATGGTGCTTTATTCTTTACACAAATCTCATGTTACCAGCAAAATCCACTGGATTTCTGAGCCCTAATCAAGAGCTTCAGAAACTGCAAACACTCTTATGTGAACCCCAAATAAAGGCTTATCCAATAAACATGTTTATTGGTAGGGCTTGGGAACATTCAAGGCAAGATGCAGGTGTTTTCTCCTTTGTAAAGCGAATTCTGAGGTCATGGCTGTCATCCAGCCTTCTCCATAATCTTTAACAGCACCGCAATCTCAGCACTAAGGAACTTTGCCAACCCTAATCCTGTGCTTTGAATGAGATTAAATAAAAATGGCTGGAGCCAGGTGAAGGAAATTGATGAAAACTAACAACTATGAATACCTTATATTTTAGAAATGATATTTAAATGAGGTGGTATAAAGAACGGCCATTTGAAAGTCTTTCTTTTTAATAACCACAGGACTAGGACAAGCAGGGGCGTGGCAGCTGTAACAGCCAGTGGAATGGTTTTGGACACACTGGGCATGTTAACAGATACAGATCCAATTTATTCTTTGGAATTCTGATGAAAATTGGTTTAAAAGATCTTAGTGGCGGTGACCACTGGGATAACAGACACCATAGTGCTGAGAAGTGACAGTGGAGTGTTCAGCATTGGGATATCTCCATCACATTTCCCAGAGGCTCAGGGTCTATTGTGGAAGAGGTGTTGGAAAGATTGTAATGCTTAACCAAGTATAAAGCATTTTATGTAAAACAGACAGCAAGCAGAATTGTTTTCAGATATCTTTATTGCTTCAAATTTTTATCAGGAGTGACTGAAATAAAAAATATAATTTAGTCCCATCATTATTTTCACTGTGAAAATGGCTGTAGGAGAAAACCGGTCAGAGGAATATCATTGCTTCCCACTTTCAACTGGTAAATAACCTGTCCAGAATGCTCAAGATACTTTAATATAATACAACATGCCTGTTCACAAGAGGAACATGTGGGAAAGCAATTATGTGTACTTCTTGATTTCATCATACAAGACAAGCACGAAAGCACCACCCATGCCTCTGAGAACATTGGACCATGCACCCTTAAAAAAAGCTTTGCTTCCTTCATCACGAGCAATCTTCCTCCAGCAGTCAATCGTGCCTGTGTACATGATATCACCTGCAGAGAAGACAAAGTTGGTGACTGAAGGCTGATGAAAGCCCCCACTAAACAGCTCACCTTTAACAATTTCAATTTTACACACTAGTACAGGTAATAATATTTACGTCATGATTGTAGAACAGGAATATTGGAGCATATCCAGTAGTCTTAACCTCTTAATACACTTAAGCATGCTCATTCATAGGCATTTAAAGGTCTGTTCAGTCCAAGACAGCTAGCTGTGTAGCAAAATCAGAAGCTAGCTACCCCATCCCTTCACCTGAACAAACTGCAACTTTTTTATTCTTTTTGAGATACTGGGGCCTCAAGTATGGTAGGCTCTATCCCCAGCTCCAGACTGCAATATTTAAAGGCAGGTACCACTAGTCTGTGGGCACAGCTTGCCTCACTCCCACAACTTTTATCTTCTGCTCAAGGGGAACTTACTTCCTTTGCGTCCAGACTGCATCATCATGCGACGGCGAACAGTGTCAAAGGGATAGGAAGTCAAGCCAGCAACAGCAGTGACCGACTGGGCGATCATCCAGCTGATGAAGATGTGAGTATTCTTGGGATCTGGAAGCATTCCTGAGAATAGGAAAGAGACACTTTAATCAAAAAGCAGAGTTTTATTGACTTGTATTTGCCAAACATTTCATGTCATGAATTTTTTTTTTTTTTGTATTGGGAGAACCCAGCAATTAAAAACAACCAACCAACCCCACAACCATCTGGCTCCTGTAATGTTAGGTTGGCAAATGATCTTTTAAAGTCATCTCCTAAGAAGGAAGCTTCAGAGTGGAGTGTGGTAGTACAAGCCTGTAATCCCACCATTTAGGAAGCGGAGGCAGGAGGATCTGAGAGAGAAAGAGAGTGCGAGCACACCAGGGCCACCACCTTGTGGGTCTGGCTTATGTGGGTCCTGGGGAATGGAACCCAGGGCCTTAGGCACTGGAGGCAAATGCCTTAACTGCTGAGCCATCTCACCAGCCCCAGGAGGATCTTCAGTTAAGAGGCCCATCTAGGCTTTATAGAAACCGTCTCAAAAAAAAAAAAAACAAAAAACAAACAAACAAACAAACAACAACAACAACAAAAACAGGACTAAGGCTAGAGATAGAGCTCAGCAGTAGAACACTTGCCTAATATGCTCTAGGCTCAATTCCCTGCACTGCAGAAAAAACCCAAAAAGTAGTACGTATCCCCCACCCCCAAGTTCAAAGCACTTTGAAAACTCACCCTTTGCAGTGTCATAGATACCAAAGTAGGCAGCTCGGTAGATGATAATACCCTGCACAGACACATTAAAGCCTTGGTACAGGCCCTTAAGCCCATCAGATTTGTAGATCTTAACCAGGCAGTCACCAAGGCCTTTGAATTCTCTTTCAGCTCCGGCTTTGCCCACATCGGCTGCTAGACGGGTACGAGCAAAATCAAGAGGGTACACAAAACACAAGGATGTGGCCCCGGCGGCACCACCTGATGCCAGGTTTCCAGCAAAGTAGCGCCAAAACTGGGTCCTCTTGTCTACACCACCCAGGAAGATCTGCTTGTATTTATCTTTGAAGGCAAAGTTGAGAGCCTGGGTGGGGAAGTATCTGATGACATTGGCCAGGTTACCACGCCAGAAGGACAGGACTCCCTGCTCCTTGGGGATACGAACCACGCAGTCTACAATGCCCTTGTATTGCTTATCTGCTGTGATTTGCTTGCTGGCATGCTGCACCTGGTGGACAAGAAGGCCACAGGGACAGTTATTACCACCGAGGAGGGAAAATCATGCAGCTATCACATCATCATCAACTTCCTTAATTGGCTCCCCTTTCCTTTCCAAACACGTTTGGGCCGAGTCCTATATTATAGGGCACGGTCACCTTGGCGACCATGGTTCATGTCTCAGGTGTCATGAGCTGCTTCCTTCCCCCTCCACCCCAACTTCGGTCCTGGGGTTGACAGGGGTGCTGCCACCTACGGTCGTCAGGGAGCGCCCTCTAGCGGCGGAGCGCGGTATAGGGAGGACGGCGAGGGGCTGCAGCTGTAGCGGCTGCGCGGGGGCGGACATAGTCTGCACATGCGCTTCCTGGCTTCTGGCCGGTGAGGTTGGAGCGTGTCTGCCGCCTGGGCGGCCCAGAGACCAGTCCGCGTGGTCTCCTCAAAGGTTTTTATCTCCTTGTCATGACCTTGAAGTTTGCGATAAGGCCAGGTGCTCCTCCCACCTGCACCACCTTTCAGGCTTTGCCCTTGACCCCAAGGCCCAAGGAGGCCGTCTCCGTCGGAACTACCCCATCAGACTCTTTTGCCTTGGAGGTGCCGCACCCCTGAGCTCCCTCGCCTCCCTCTGTCCCCATCTCTTCCTCCTGGACTCTAACTTCAGGCCACTAAAGGAACTTCGGTCAAGTTTACGGCTACGGGGCCACGCCTGGCCTCACCTTGCCATAGGTCGAAAGAGTGAGCCCCGTTCTACCCCTAGGGAAACCTACTTTCTGTGCCGGGACCCCCGCTTCCTGCCTGGGCCCTTCGATCCCTGGAACTCACCTGCAGCAGCAGCTTGACCCGCTCAATGGGCGCTACCGCGGTCTTGGAGATGGCCGCGGCCACCCCACCTGCCAGGAAGTCCTTGGCGAAGGACACAGCGGCATCTGTCATGTTGGAAGAAACGAAGAGGCAGGTGATTGTGGGACAGCAGGACCGAACAGACTACCGGCTTGGACTCCGGGGCTGTGGGGCGGAGCAAAGGAAATGGCCGACTTATATACCGGCAGCTGGCGTAGAGCGGCCGGCGTAAGGGGCGGGTGGAGGCGGGCGCTGGCGCGCAGAGCTGCTGAGCCTCTAAAAGGCTGGTGCTCTAGGGAGGATACTAGAAGGTCGGCCCCGACGCGGCCCTGGCTGGCTGGCCCGGGCCGCAGCCCCTGATCAGGCGACAAGATGGGGCTGCCACAGCCCATAGCTGGACTCTGAGAGGGGTCTGGAAGTTACAGTATGGAGAAAATCTCATGGAGTAGAACCAGGCCTAGGGTGAGGAAGGTAAAACCAATCAAACAAAATCCCCCAAACTTCAGTAATCACGATCAGTAATAGTGCAGTATTTAAAAGATTTCATTTAGGCACACTAGGGTCTGCAGGTGTGCAGGCTGGTTGCATGTTTTGTACAGAAAGTTTAATTGGAGACCCAGGGCTGAGTTGGTTTGAATCAAGGTCATGCTATTTTGGAGTAGTATTACGTTTTGATCACTTATTCATCAAGGACTTTTCAATTATTATTAATTATTATTATTTAAATAGTGCAATGAAAATGATCTATCTTGTTCTGCAACAAGATGAACTTCAGGATCTGGCACTGTCCTGGAGCTTTGCTTGAAGTCTGAGGAAATTGAGGTAAAAGCAGGGCCTGGGCCCTGTCAGCATCTGCCAGACACCCCATTTGCAAATACTTAGTTTAACAATGATCCTGCAGGGAATTAGCCTAGAGAGTCCAAAGGACTGGGCTGAGGGTGGGAAAAGGGTTTCAGCCAGGAGCCAAATAGAGAGATTCTACCCATTAGGTTAAGGGGCTTAAAAAGGTTAAGAACTCCTTGACATTTGAATCCTTGAGCCCCAAGTAAAGAGCTCTTGCATCGAATAAATTTCTGAACTCCAGAAACAGTTATAGGAATCACTTGATTTAGATACACTGTCACTGTGTATTGGACCAGTGTTCATTGAGCCTCATAATCCCTGCACTGGGATTTGCCACTCATGTCCATAAAAGCTCAGTGCCCTTCCTCAGGGTCAGAACAGCAGCAGTTAGTGTGATCATAAATCTCACATCCAAGTAATCCTAACTTTTATAGTCACAAGACTAGCTTTTGAAAACTTCACACCTGCATCAAAATCTTAGATGTCTAGACTTCAGAATTCCCAAAGGCAAAAATGCCAGCAGGCCTGTGCACACAGAAGGAACAGTGAGCATATGGATGCTAGGGATCTGAACTCAGGACATCAGGCTTGTGCAAATGGCAGCTCCAGGTTCAGAGAGAGACTTAGTCTCAAGGAAATATACAGAAGAGCCATAGAGGGGGACACCTGACAGTCTCTTCTGACTGCACACAATGTCAGGTGTCAGCCATCTTCCCAGCCCATTCATTTTTCTTTTCTTTTTTCTCCAAAGGTAGGATTGTTAGAGTAAAATTAAAATTAGAATAAAAATAAAAAATCTCAAGGCAAGAAGGAGCTAATTATTAGTAAAAGAAAGTAAAAAAGTAAATCCAGAATGGTATGTTGGTATGCGCCTCCCCCACCTCACCCTGCTCCTATAACCTTGCCTTTGTTTCCCTGTAATCTTCATCTGTGGTTAAACATGGTAAATATTGAGAATGGCCTGGCGGATGGGTTCTACAGATATGGAAAGAATGTGCAGATGCTCTGGTTAATGGAAAAGCCTGTAAAGAGTCCCCGAATTGTGGTGTATGTTTGTTTTTTCTTTAAAAGATCGGCTGAACTTAGCTCGTGGCTCACTGCCTCTGACCTGCTATGGTTACGCACTGAGCCCTGGGTGTGCCTGGTTACTTTTAATAAAACCCTTTGCGTGTTGCATAGGAGAATTGGTCAGAGTCTTCTTTTGAGTCGGGGGTCCGGGGTCCTAACACGATCTCACTCTAGTCCAGGCTGACCTGGAATTCACTGTGTACTCTCAGGCTGGCTTCAAACTCAGGGTAGTCCTTCTACCTCTGCCTCTCAAGTGCTGGGATTAGAGGTGTGGGCCACCATGCCTGGCCAAATAAAATTCCATTGCATGTGCGTGTGTTTTGTACACGTGGTAGTGGTGGTGTGTGTGGTGTGCTGTGTGGGTGCAGATGAACATACCCTGTGTGTGAGTGTGTGCAGAGGCCAGAAGAGACTGTCAGGTGTCCTCCTCTATGGCTCTTCTGCATATTTCCTTGAGATGGGAGTTTCTTTCTGAACTCAGGGATGCTGTTTTTGTTAGTCCCTGCAATTCTCTGCTCCAGACTGGACTGGGGTTTGCATGGCCATGCCCAACTGTTTACATGTGTGTTGGGGAATCAAACTCAGTCTCAGGTCCCCTTAGTACTTCAGGGTTGTGCAGAAAGTATTCTTACATGCTGAGCCATCTCCCCAGCCACTATGACCAGTATTTTATGTGTCAGGGATCATGTTCAGGCCATCTCAGGCACTCTTGGATTCTCATGTTTGTGTGCCAAGTATTCTTCCCCACTGGGCCATGTCCACAGCCCCTCAGTTTCCCCCTTGAGGATAACCTGTTTTACTCTGCTTGCCAAGTTTTTCTTTTTTTACTTCTTTTTTTTTTAAAAAAAATATTTATTTATTGCAAGCAGAGACAGAGAGAGAGAGTGTCAGGGAGAGAATGGACATGCTTCAGATGCATGCCTCCTTTTCTGTGTCTGTCTTTATGTGGGCACTGGGGAATCAAACTCCTGTTGTTAGGCTTTGCATGGAAGCTCCCTATGATGGTTAGGTTTAGTTGTCATCTTGACCTTTATAATTATCTTGTGTGGGTCTCAGGTTGTTTTCAGGAAGGCAGCCCTCTCAGGAGGGGCAGAATGTAAGGAGGCTCGGGGAAAACCAGAAAACCAGGGCAGTGCAGGAGGGAAATTCCAGAGATAGTCAGTCAACAGGTCTGGGATAGGGTTGCAAGACCCTGCTCTAAGGCTATATAAAGGGAAAAGAAATCTCTGACACCTTCCTGCCTGCCTCCCTGCCTGCTTGGCTGCTGGTGCTTGTCGTGGATCCATCCCTTCCTCAGCATTGAAACTGACCTTCTTCAGCCTTCCAGCCTGTACTAAAGACCAGTGGCTCTCCAGGAAGCCTTTAGGCCTTTAGTGCTGAATTGGGACTGCTGAGGCATCCAGCCATGGACTGAGCAGTGACTGGGTCCTTGACTCTTGGGCTTTCAGACTGCCATTGTGGGACTGTCATGAGCTAATCCAATAAACTCCCTGTTGTAGTCAGCCACAGGTTGCTGGGATGAATCTCCAAACCAGGCATAATTTGTGGGAGGAAAATATTTATTGAAGTAACAGACCCAGGGGAAGTTAAGGAAAAAAGGCTGGCCCCCTTTTACAGAAGCAAGCAGAGAGAGAAACAGCACCTCCAGAAGCAAGCAAGCACACTATCACCCTGTAATTCACAAAATCCAGAACTGCCAGACCAGGTTCCCGCTTTTTTTTTTTTTTTTTTGCATATCTATCCCTAGTATTTTTCATTCAAATTAGAAATGGCCAGTCCCCAGGAGGCTAGGCCAAAGTGACACTTCCTTCAGCCAGAAGCCTGGAGACAATTAATAATTTAATAAACACAATTATAATAAATTCTATTGGGGGCTGGATAGATGGCTCAGCGGTTAAGGCACTTGCCTCTAGTGGCTAAGGCCCCTGGTTCAATTCCCCAGTACCCACATATGCCAGACCCACAAGGTGGTGGTCCTGGTGTCCTCTCTCTCTCTCT
>PVHP010046647.1:0-13226 GCA_004024765.1 Zapus hudsonius | reverse complement strand
AGGAGAGAGAGAGAGAGAGAGAGAGAGAGAGAGAGAGAGAGAGAGAGAGAGAGAGAGAACGAAAACGAGAACACCAGGGCCACCACCTTGTGGGTTTGGCTTATGTGGGTCCTGGGGAATTGAACCCGGGGCCTTAGGCACTGGAGTCAAGTGCCTTAACTGCTGAGCCATCTCTCCAGCCCTGTATTTCTTTTTAATCACTTACCTTTTTTTTTTTTTTTGGTTTTTCGAGGTAGGGTCTCGCTTCAGTCCAGGCTGACCTGGAATTCACTATGTAGTCTCAGGGTGGCCTTGAACTCATGGCAATCCTCCTACCTCTGCCTCCCAACCAAGTGCTGGGATTAAAGGCGTGCACCACCACGCCTGGCTCCTTTTTTTTTTTTTTAAAGTTTTTGAGACATTGTCTTACTATGTAGCCACACTGTCTTGGAACTTGTGATCCTCCTGCCTCAGCCTCCTGAGAACTGGGATTACAGTGCTACTATACAAGGTCACGACCCATACTAAGATGATAGAGGGTGTCGGTTAGGCATCTTCTCACGTCCGTTCTTCCTCACTTCCTGTAGGAGAAGATGCTGTAGAGGAGGAAGCGGAAGAGAATCCCATTGTCTTAGAGTTTCAGCAGGAAAGGGAGGCCTTTTATATAAAGGATCCAAAGAAGGCTCTCCAAGGTTTCTTCGACAGAGAAGGTAGGTATATGAGTTTCTGACCCCCCAACAGTAAAATGTACCCTAGCACTGTTTTCTAGAGTTTTAAGGTAAGCCTAAGATTTATAAATGCTGTGTTTTTTGTTTAAGTTTTTATTGACAGCTTTGATACATGTAGACAATATACCATGATCATAATCCCCTCCCACTGCCCCTCTCTTTTTCCTTCCAAAGTCCCCCTCCATTGAATCCCTTTTTCTTTCCAACTACTCTGTCTTCTATTTTTATTTATTTGTTGGTTGGTTTATTTATTTTGGTTTTTTGAGGTAGGGTCTCACTCTAGCCCAGGCTGTCCTGGAATTCACTATGTAGTCTAAGGGTAGCCTTGAAATCTACCTCCTAAATACTGGAATTAAAGGTATGTGCCACCACACCTGACTGATGTTATAATTTTTTTTTTTTTCTGTTATGCAGGTCTTGTGTAGATAGCATCAGCCACTGTGAGGCCATGATAATCAAGGCCACTTTGTGTCAAGAAAACAGTATTGTAAGCACTCCTCCCCTTCCTTGGCTCTTCTGTTCTTTCTGCTGTCTCTTTCTCCATGGTCCCTGAGCCTTGGAAGGTGTAATAGAGATGTCTGAGTGATGAGCACTAAACTTCTCAGCACTGGTGACTTTTTGAATCACCCTAGTGGTCACTGAACAGAGAAGCTTCTCTAACCAAAAGTGAGAGTAGCAATATATGTGAGTGAGCAGGAGTATTTAAGGGACATTTGGTGGGCATAATATACCATTTAGTCAGACAACAGTAGATGTTTCTCTGTTAGAGCTGGGGCGGGGAGAGGACATAGTGTCTTACTACGTTACCCAGGCTGGTCTTGAACTTACACTCTCCTACTTCAACCACCTGAACATCTAGGATTTTAGGCCTGCATAAGCAGGTCTATGTTTTGTTTCGTCTTGTCTTTTGTGGTACTGAGATTGAATTTATGTCTTGTGATTGCTAAGCATGCATCTACCACTGAATTATATTCCCAGCCCTCTTTTTTTTTTTTTTTTTTTTTTGGACAGGATTTTACTGTGTAGCTCAGGATATTCTCAAACTGTGTAGCCTAGATTCCTTGAACGTCTAGTGGTCCTCCTGCCTCTGCCTCCCAGTGCTGGGGTTACAGTTGTGAGCTACCAGGATGCTGCATTCATTCACTGTTAGCTGTTGGCATAAATCAATCATAGGAGTACTTTCTCACTAGACTATTTGTTATTTTGGACAAAGCAGATGTTTACAGAGAAAGAAGTGAGTTGGCTGCAGGGCTTTGTGACCTGCAGCTGCAAGGACAAACTCCTCATCAGCTGGGGAGAAAGAGGCACTGCACTCCCAAGCTTGCATCTGGGTATGCTTATTGGCTTTTGGCTTTGCTGTAATAAATATTCTTGATTTGAGGTGCTTTGCAGTCAGCACAGCTCAGGTAGGGTGGTGCTCTCTGACACCACACTTCCTCCCATTTTTAGTATATTGAGACAGTGTTTCGTTAATTTGCCCGGGCTGGTCTTGAATTCACTTTGTAGCCTAGGCAGGTCTTGAACTTGTGATCTTCCTGCCTCAACTGGTATTAATGGTCTATGCCACCAGGCCCAGCTGTGTTGTTTGGATCTGAAAGTGTTTTTCTCTGTGGCAGACTCAATATAGTTTTAGAATCAGATGATAATCCCAAGGAATAAATGAAATGTACTGAAAGTTACTATTCATTATGATACTGAGACTTGAGGTTCTTATTGAACTTTTTTTTTTTTTTTGAGGTAGGGTCTCACTGTAGCCCAGGCTACCCTGGAACTCATTCTGTAGTCCCAGGTTAGCCTTGACCTTATGGTGATCCTCCTACCTCTGTCTCCTGAGTGCTGGAATCAAAGGCCTGCCCCACACGCCCACCCAGCTTATTGAATTTTTGATCTCCTTTCTCTTTGTATCATTTTCATATCTTTTTTAGCCACAAGTGAAAGCTTTATTGCTCCAAGCACTTTACACGAATGTTATCAACACCACCTTTGAGCGCATATGTATGTGCACAATTTATTGTACAATCATTTCAACTTCTTAACTCTTGAACTGTCCAGCTGCGTCTCAGGACCTCTCCCAGCACTCGGATGGCTTTCAGGGGCCCCCTTTGCAGATGCAGCCCAGGCACACTTGGCACAGCCTGGAGGGCAGCAGGGACAGCAGCTTTTGCGACATGTTTTGCAGTTGCAAGCTGTGCCTTTGCAGTTGTCTCCACAGATGCAGAGCCCTTGAGACATGCACGTGCGCTCCCAGGGTCCCTGGTCCTGATGGGTGAGTGGCTGAGAAAGGGACACTGAGACATTTTCATATTTTGTTAAGATTGTTTTGTCTTCTTCCTGCAGGAGAAGAATTAGAATATGAATTTGATGAACAGGGGCATAGCACTTGGCTCTGTAGGGTGAGGTATGTTCTTTCCTTTGTTCTTTTTTTTTTTCTTTCTTTTTAAGGTAGGGTCTCACTGTAGCCCAGCTGACCTGGAATTCACTATATAGTCTCAGGGTGGCCTCGAACTCATGGCATTCCTCCTACTTCTGCCTCCCAAGTTGGGATCAAAGGTGTGCTCCACCTCGCCCGGCTTTCTTTGTTCCTTTTTAGATCTGTTTTGAGAGAGGGTCATATTATGCAGTCCATGCTGGCCTCAAACTTGGACTCTTCCTGCCTTTGCCTTCCAGGTGTTTTAACTTAATGCAGTTTTTTAAAAAAATTAATGTCAATATCTGGAAAGTGGCCAATTTCAGTTTAATTTATAGTTGTGCCCACTTTGGGCTAAAGAGTAACTTTAACCTTACTTTTAGGCTATTTTTGACCCAAGCCTTGATAATTTAGTAACCCCTTATTGGGAAGTGGGGTAAGGTGAATGAGCTGGAAGACAATTATTTGAGGTCCAGTCTTAGCTAGAAAATGAAATTAATAGAGAGGTTGAAAAGCTATCTCAGAAAATATGGTTCATCAGAGCATAGTAGCAGTGCTCTGTACCCCATCGCAGGTTACCTGTGGATGACTCAACCGGGAAACAGCTGGTGGCTGAGGCCATTCACTCGGGAAAGAAGAAAGAAGCAATGATCCAGTGCTCTCTGGAAGCTTGCCGGATCCTCGATACGCTGGGATTGCTGCGGCAGGAAGCAGGTCAGCAAAGGGGAGTCACTTTTCTTTAACAGAAAAGAAGGAAGGAAAATGTAACAAAAAAGATACTTAGTACACCATTTTTCAAGTGGAAGGAAAAATTCCTTATCTCAGTATTCTGAGGCAGTTTATATTATCCCAAACATTTTAATGTACATAGTATGAATTTCTTTAAAGTTGTGTGTGTTTGCGTGTGCCCACAGGCATGCCACAGCATGTATGTGGGGGTCAGAGGGCAACCTTTGGGTTGGTCTTTGCCTTTCCACATGGAGGCAAGGTCTCTGTGAACTCTCTCTCTCTGCTGTTGCGCCCCTCCCACCCCACCCTTCAGCATGCTGGGATTACTTTCAGCTCTTATGTGTGGTTCTGGGAATCTGCATATTCCAGCGTGAGTGGAGAGCACTTTATCATTTACCATCTCCACAGCCCCATGATTTCTTTCAAGGAAAAGTTCCTAGGGCCTTGCGCATGCTAGGACCATGCAAGTGTCTCCTGACAGCTCCATCCCTAGTCCCTATTTTCTTCTTTTCAGCTTACTTCATTATTAATCCTTTGACCTTTAGTATCTAGGAAAAGGAGAGCCAAGAACTGGGAGGATGAAGACTTTTATGATAGCGATGATGACACGTTCCTTGATCGGACTGGCCTCGTGGAGAAGAAGCGACTGAACCGAATGAAGAAGGCCGGGAAGATTGACGAGAAGCCAGAAACCTTTGAGTCACTGGCAAGTTTTCTTTACAGAAGTAGTTGTCTAGGGTATTTTTTATTTAATAAGATAATGTGTTGTGAAAATTTTTTTTTTTTTTTGGTTTTTCAAGGTAGGGTCTCACTCTAGCCCAGGCTGTCCTGGAATTCACTGTGTAGTCTCAGGGTGGCCTTGAACTCATGGTGATCCTCCTACCTCTGCCTCCCGTGTGCTGGGATTAAAGGCGTGCGCCACCATGCCCGGCTAAAATTTGTTTTTTGGTCATTTAATTTAATTTTATCGTATATTTTGGTTTTTCGAGGTAGGGTCTCACTCTAGCCCAGGGTGACCTGGAACTCACTGTTGTCTCAGGCTGGTCTCGAACTCTGCCTCCCGAGTGCTGGGATTAAGGGCGTGCGCCACCACACCCAACAGTCATTTAATTTTTAAGTTTAGAAAGCTTGTACTGAGGCATAACCTTTGTAGTCTCTCAATTAGTTTTATCTAAATTGTTGGGAAGAAAATTTGACTTACTGTTAGACTTTCCTCCAGGTTGATATTGATCCATTAACAAACCTTCTGTGAATGTGAAATTTTCTCTCCCAAAAGAAAAAAGTTGAAATTCGGGCATTAGCAGCAAAATTGACTTTAGGATTCTGGCATTCAAAGGGATGTATGTGGTATTAGCTGTCACAGTGTATCCTTCATGAAATTGTCAGGAGCCTGCATTTAACAGCTTAAAACATTCAGAAAATGCCTTGAATATTTTCACTTAAAATTTTTGTTACCTTTTCTATTTAAGTCTGAGTACTTTAATTGATAGTTTAATTCAGCTAAAATAAACAAATGAAAACTATCGACTCCTGGGCTGAAGAGATGGCTTAGCGGTTAAGGCATTTGTCTGCAATGCAGAAGGACCTGAGTTTGATTCCCCAGTGCCCATGTAAAGCCAGATGCACAAGAGGGCGCCTGTGTCTGGAGTTCATTTGCAGGGGCTGGAGGCCCTGGCGAGCCCATTCTCTCTGTCTCTCTCTGTCTGCCTCTTTCTCTCTCTCTCTCAAATAAATAAATAAAATATCAACGCCATAAGGACCAGATTAGCTGGACTTCATGATAAAGACACGTTTCAAAGGAGAACATCTGGTGACCCTGTTTATCTGTGTCTTACAGGTTGCAAAGTTAAGTGACACTGAAAAGGAGCTCTCGGAAATTTCCGAGAGGCTCAAAGCCTCAAGCAAAGGTAAGGCTGTCATGAAACTGTCATTGCACACCTGCTACCTACAGTGCACGGTGCTAGTCGTGGGCTAAGCTGGCTAATAAGGTAGACAATGTCAGAGGTTCTAAAAAGCAAGGTAGCATTTAGAGCTAGAGGAAACATAGCGGATGGTTTGGGTCAGCCTCTTTTTATTGAATAGTTGAGGCAACAAGGCCTCCTGAGAGGCACTTCCCGAGGTCTCTCCCTGATGTCAGTGGTGGTCTTTGGGCAGCTCTGTAGTAGTGACTTCTCCAGGGAATGTCTGGGCCCGTCTTTCTAAATCTGCATTATTCCTTTTTGGACAGCTCTATCAGACTCCTCCTCTCAGGACTCTTTAGATGCATTCATGTCAGAAATGAAGTCAGGGGGCACCCTAGATGGTGTGTCGAGGAAGAAGCTCCACCTGAGAACCTTTGAGCTGAGGAAAGAACAACAGAGACTCAAAGGGTTAATAAAAATTGTAAAGCCAGCAGAGATTCCAGAACTGAAAAAGTAAGTGATTAGTTATATTTAAATTTTTTCCCCCCTTTGAGGTAGTGTAGCTCAGGCTGAACTGGAATTCACTC
The DNA here is from genome assembly GCA_004024765.1 of Zapus hudsonius. Lineage (NCBI taxonomy): Eukaryota > Metazoa > Chordata > Mammalia > Rodentia > Dipodidae > Zapus > Zapus hudsonius. The sequence goes on along the minus strand of PVHP010046647.1, from coordinate 6,895 downwards.
TAGTCTCAGGCTGGCCTTGAACTCACAGTGATCCTCCTACCTCTGCCTTCCAAGTGCTGGGATTAAAGGCGTGTGCCACCATGCCTAGCGTATGTATATGGTGTGTGTGTGTGTGTGTGTGTGTGTGTGTGTGTGTGTGCGCCCTAGATGTAGACATTGGCATCTTTGATTGCTGTCCACTTTTGTTCTTTTTAAAGTAAATTTAGCTGGTGGGGTGGCACACACCTTTAATCCCAGCACTCAGGAGGCTGAGGTAGGGAGGATCACCGTGAATTCCAGGCCACCCTGAGTCACCAAGTAATGCATTCCAGGTTACCCTACTTCAAAAATTTTTTTGGTGTGTGTGTGGGGTGGGGGCACATGTGCCACAGCAAACGTGGGGAGGTCAGAGGACAACTTTGCGGTGTCTGTGCTCTACCTTCTTGGAGATGAACTGCTAGACTGCATACTGTCAGATGCCCCTGGCTCCACAGGTGCAGGCTTCACTGCATGTAGGTGCTGGGGCACTGAACTCATGCTGACAGGCTTTGCAAGCAGTTGCCTCGAGCAGCTGAGCCACAGCCCATATTCTCTGAGACAGGGTCTTGCTGAAACTAGAGCTCACTAAGGCTGCCAGCCAGTGATCCCAGGGGCTTTCTGCTTCTCCCTCCTCAGGAATGGGGACCTTGTGATGCCTGGCATTTTACATGGGCACTGGGATTTGAGCCCTCTCCCTAGCCCTGAATGGTCTTTTTAGCTCCGTATTTTATTTTCTTAAAATATTTTATTTGCGGGCTGGAGAGATGGCTCAGTGGTTAAGGCACTTGCCTCCAGTGCCTAAGGCCCCCGGTTCAGTTCCCCAGGACTCACATAAGCTGGACCCACATAAGCCAGACCCACAAGGTGGTGGCTCTCGTGTTCTCTCTCTCTCTCTCTCTCTCTCTCTCTCTCTCTCTCTTCTCCTCTCTCCCTCTCCTTCCTCTCCTCTATCTGCTTGAAAAATGAATAAAAAAATATTTAAAAATATTTTATTTGCAAGGAGAGTGTTATGGTCATCTTTACATTGCCGTCAGAAAGCACCCAATCAAAAGCAGCTTGTAGGAAGAAAGGGGAAGCTCCATGTGGCATACGCAGAGGCTGGACATTACCTCTGCCATATCAGGTGAACTGCAGCAGAATGTGCCAAACACTGGCAAGGGGAAGCTGGCTATGATACCCGTAGGCCTGCCTCCAACAATATACTGCTTTCAGGAGGCTCCAGTTCCCAAGTTGTACCAGCTGGGGACCTAGCATTCAGAACACTTACGTTTATGAGGGTCACCTGAATCAATCCACTATGGCAGGGAGAGAGAAAAAGGAAATAAGAACGGGCACAACACCAGGGCCTCTTGCCACTGCAAATGAACTCCAGCATGTACCACTGTGCACTGGGCTTAAATGGGTACTGGGGAATCAAACCCGTAACAGCAGGCTTTGTGAGGAAGTGCTCTAATCTGCTGCGTCATCTCTCTAGCCCCTTATTTTATGTTTATTTTTAAATATTTGAGAGAGAGAGAGAATGATGCACCAGGGCCTCCAGCCACTGCAAACTCCAGACACATGCACCACTTTGTGTATCTGGATGTACGTGGGTACTGGGGAATTGAACTCAGATCCTTCTGCTTTGCAGGCAAATGCCCTAACCGTTAGGCCATATCTCCAGCCCCTATTTATTTTTGAAACAGGTCTTTCAGGCCTAGAACTCTTGTCTCAGCCTCTTGAGTACATCTCTTATTTTTGCTGTTCCCCCCCCCCCACACACACCCAGTCTTCCAGCTTCACTTCTGCAGGCTTCCCTTTTCTCATTGTCTCCAGACACTGAAAATATTGACAAGCTCAACAGTCTCTCGGCACACAGGATGTCCTACCTTGCTTTTACATGTGCATGCCCAGAGCTATGGCCCATGACCATGATAGGTGTGAATTCCAGATAGTGAGGCACTTTTTCATAGGTTACCCTTCAATCCAGCTCTCCTGCTGCTTCTGGAGATACTGTCCTTTGAGTCACGTATGTCTCAGGGAGCAGCCTCATTGTCTGCACAGACCCCTGGCCATGCTCAGAGTGGGCACACCAGGGCCTCTAGCAACTGAGAAAGAACTCCAGATACATGTGCCACTTTGTGCACCTGGCTTTATGTGGAAACCAGGGAATTGAACCTGGGTCATTAGACTTTGAAGGCAAGCAAGCGCCTTAACTGCTGAGCCATCTCTCCAGCCCATTTTCGTGGTATTTTTAGGATAAAACAACAGGCTTACTGAAACAGGTATTTATAATTGTTCTTTTTTTCTTAGAACTGAACCTCAGCCTGCAGATGCAGACCACAAAGCTAAGAAGCTTACGTTGCCTCTCTTTGGTGCCATGAAAGGAGGGAGCAAATTCAAATTAAAGACCGGAACTGTGGGGGTGAGTTGTGAGTCAGGGTGCTGAGCTTTCAGCTCTGGAGCTTTTCCTGAGCTGCTTTGGGCTTCTTGTCAACGTGCAAAAGAGCTAGGTGTGGTGGCTCATGCCTGTCACCCCAGCACTTGGGAAGCTCTGTGAGTTCAAGGTCAGCCTGGCTTCTGTGAGACCTTGCCTCAAAAACCAAGGGGTGGGGGAAGTGCAAATGACTCATTCCTTAAGTTACCTAAAGTAGGTTCCACTGGCTTCAGGTGACGACCATTTTCCTCAGGATTGTCTGGATTTGTTGTTTAGCTTAGGTAATTATCAAGAATTGGTGAGTTGATTCATGCCAGTCAGTTTGTAAGTAACTGATTTGTAAGTTAGAATACCAGTTTATTGATTGTTAGCAATTATTACATTTAAGGATGGAGTTTCTATGTTAATTTGTTTTACCTGTCAGATAAATGTAATATTCAGAGTCAGCTAACATTTGTTAGTAACAGAGTATTCACCCACCTCTGCCATATGATCTTCCTGGATTTAGTCCTTCCAACATCTTCTAACATGTGGGGTCTCTGGATCTTCAAATGAAGAAGGAGAGAGGCCCGATCTCCCTCCCGCACACGCACCACAGTCACGCTGCAAGCTGTCCCTCCAGAGTCACCTGTCTACTCCCTATAAAACCTCATGATGTGTTTATGTCCATTTCTTTTTGTTGTATGTTTACGTGTGTGTGTGTGTGTGTGTGTGTGTGTGTGTGTGCAGGTGCACAGACAACATGTATGTTGTATGTTTACGTGTGTGGGCGTGGGCTTGTGTGCACAAGCATGTAGAGGCCAGAGGACAGCCTTGGGTGTTCTTGCTCGGGTGCCATTCATCTCTCGCTGGCCAGGAACCTGCCAAGTAGGCTGGCCAGGAATCCCCAGATTTTTCCTCTCCAGCTTTGGGACTACAGCATGCGCCTCCGTACCTGACTATTGTATGTGGGTCCTGGAGATCAAACTTAGGTTCTCACACTTGCAAGGCAAGCACTTAACTGTTTAAGCTCTTGCCCCAGTCTGTTTTATTTACAGATTCAACTTTAAAAAGTTTTCATCAATAAAGAGCTCAACTTTTTTTTGTCTTTTGTTTTTTGAGGTAGGGTCTTGCTTTAGCCCACGCTGACCTGTAACTCATGTAGTCTCAGGCTGGCCTCAAACTCATACTGAGATTAAAGGCATGCACCACCACCCTGGCTAAGGAGCTCAACTTTGCATCTTAGTTTGCTGAGGCTGCCATGACAGCACACCACACACGTGTGTTTTCTCACAGTTCTGAGCACTGGACGTCCAAGACAAAGGTGTTGGCAGCATTGGTTTCCTCCGTGGCCGTCTTCTTGCCTCCCTCTCACATGAATGCCCTTCTATTGCTGGGCTTAGAAATAGACCCTGCTTTCAGGTCCAGCTCCACTCTGAGGTCTTGGGAGTTGAGATTGTAAACATGAGCTGTGGAAACTTCAAACCACACATGTTAGTTGTTCTTGTTTTTGTTTTTTGTTTTTTTTGAGGTAGGATCTCACTCTAGCCCAGGCTGACCTGGAATTCACTATGTAGTCTCAGGCCGGCCTTGAACTCAGCAATCCTCCTACCTCTGCTTCCCAAATACTGGGATTAAAGGTGTATGCCACCACGCCCATCTTGAAAGGTTTTTTTTTATTATTATTATTAGATTATGTAGCCTTTGGGCCACACAACTGAGGCAGGAGAATCACTTGAGCCCAAAAGTTTGAGAACAGCCTGGTCTCAACAAAGCGAGACCCTATTTCTCTCATGTATGTTATATATAAAACCCTATTCTTCAAGAAATGCCTCCCTTTTCTTTTGTTTCCTTGAAATCATATTGAAAGTGAGAAACAAGGGCTGAAGAGATGGCTCAGTGGTTAAGGCACTTGCCTGCAATGCTTAACAACCTGGGTTTGATTCCCCAGTACCCATGTAAAGCCAGATGCACAATAGAGTGCATGCATCTGGAGTTTGTTTACAGTGGCTAGAGGCCCTGGTGCACCCATTTTCTCTTTCTCTCTTTTTTTTCTGTGTCTCTTTCTCTACCCCCTTGCAAATAAATATTTTTTAAAAAATGAGAGAAAAAGCTGGGCAAAGTAGGCCATATACCTTTAGGATTTGGGAAGCACAGACAGGAAGATTGCCAAAAGTCTATGATTTCTTTCTTGGGTGAGTTTTTTTTTTGTTTTTGTTTTTTTTTTTTTTAATTTATTTGGGGAGGGAGAGGGAGGGAGGGACGGGACGGACAGGACGGACTGACCGACGGGACGGACCGACAGACAGACAGACAGAGACAGACAGACACCTGGACGGTCAGTCTTTGCAGGTACCTTTGATCATTGAGCCACCTCTCCAGCCCAGAAGTGTGTTTTTTATTTGCTACCTAGAAGGTTTTGTAATAAATGGCAAGTGCCACAATCATTAGGAGTTTTCCTGCTCAAATAAGGGTGGGAGGGAGAGCAATGGAGTGGGACACTCAGTAAGCACCCCCAACACACACATGCACACACACCACACACAAGCAGAAAACATAAAAAGAACCTCTTGTTCATGGTTTTATCCCCTCATAGAAGTTGCCCCCTAAGCGTCCAGAACTCCCTCCAGCTCTACTGAGAATTAAGGATGAGCCTGAAGTGGAAGAGGAAGAAGAGGAGGAAGAGGAGGAGGAGGAGGGTGGCAGCAGTCAGCTGCTGCAAGAGACAGAGACAGAGCTGGACCGGTGTGCACCCACAGACCTTCCATGTTCAAAGGAAACAAAACACAATGGTAATACTTCTTCTTTTCCTCACTAACCTTCTCTGGTTGGTAAGGCAGTTGTATTTACAGGTAGGAAGCCAGGCATGGTGACTCAATCTGTAATCCCAGCCGAGTTAGAAGGATCGCTGTAAGTTAGAGGCCAACCTGGGCTGCAGAAGGAGTTCCAGGTCAGCCTAGGCTACAGTGAAACCCTGCCTCAAAAAAATTACAGATACAGTTAATAAAGCAAAACCAGTTCTGTTTTATATATATATAAATTTTGTTTGTTTTTTGAGGTAGGGTCTCACTTTAGCCCGGGCCTTAAATTCATGGTGATCCTCCTAACTCTGCCTCCCAAGTGCTGGGATTAAAGGCATGTATATATATTTGGTTTTTCAAGGTAGGGTCTTGCTCTAGCCCAGGCTAGCCTTGAACTCATGGGGATTCTTCTGCCTCGGCTTCCTAAGTGCTGGGATTAAATGCAGGCACCACCAGGCCTTATATTTGCGAGGTGAAAGAGAGAGAAAGAGAATGAGCACACTAGGGCCTTCTGCCACTCCAGACGCATGCACCCCTTTGTGCATCTGGCTTTACGTGGGTACTGGGGAATTGAACCTGAGTTGTTAGGCTTTGTAGGCAAGCTCTTAAGCCAGCTCTTCAGCCCCCAAACCAGTTCTTACCTGCATTTTTTTACTTGCTAGTCAAGAAAAGTACTTTCTTGGTGTCTTCTTTGACAAATTACTACATTTCTTTGCAAATTAAGGGCAGGCATTTTCAGTCTGTTCCAGAATTACTGAGGATTGAAATTTGTGGAATCTGATGCTACAGCTTCTAAGAAACATAAGAAATCTCCGTGTCTCTTAATAGACTGTGAGACTGAGATGAGTGAGGCAGTTCATTCCAGTTTTGAAGACTGAGCGCAGCCCAGAAAAAATGTCAGTGTGTTGTTTGATCCTAGAAAGTAAGTCTTACAGTCCTTGAACTTCCAGCCCTTCTCTTTCCCTCTTGGCTGGGTACTAGGAGAGGTGCCTAGGGAGATAACCCCTCCCTGAGTTACACACACACACACGGACCATCATCACTCTCTTGTTTCTGACAGAAATCTTTCTAAGCTGCTGCCCCTATATGAGTTGGAAGGCAGTGGAGTAGTATGAATGGTGCGGCCTACGCAGGTGCTCTCAGGAGTCTGCTTGCCAACCATCTTTCTCCCATCCTTAAAGGCTAATAAGCAAAATTTACCTGGTGGAGAAAGTTCACGCCTCATGTGTCTTGTCTATAGTACTCAGCAGTGAACCTAGCACAGTCTCTCACCTCTGAAAAGATTCAATGAAAAATGATGAAAGAGGGAATTGATGGGTTTTTTAAATACTTATTTCTTTTTTTAAAAAAAATATTCATTTTTCAAGCAGATAGATACAGAGAGAGAGAGAGAACGAGAGAACCAGGGCCACCACCTTGTGGGTCTGGCTTATGAGGGTCCTGGGGAATTGAACCCGGGGCCTTAGGTACTGGAGGCAAGTGCCTTAACCGCTGAGCCATTTCTCCAGCCCAAATATTTCTTTCTGATTGTAAAAGAAATAATACGGGGCTGAGGGGATGGCTGAACAGTTTAAAGGTCCTTGCTTGTAAAGTCTGCTGGCCCAAGTTCAATTCCCTAGCACCCACATAAAGCCACACACACACACACACACACACACACACACACACACACACACACACA
>PVHP010046646.1:0-13211 GCA_004024765.1 Zapus hudsonius | reverse complement strand
TGATTATCTCAATATGGTTTTTGTTTTCTGCAACTTCTTTTTGGGTTGCTTCTATCATGCTGTTGAGATGTGATTTCATTTCCAGGTTTGATTTCATTATTTCTTCCTGACATTCATTCTTATATTTGCAGATGTCTTCAGTTAATTTGGAAAGCTGGTTTTTGATACCTTCAGTTTGCTGGCTTGCCTTTAATTCTGATATGTCCCTTCTGACATCCATTTGGTTCTCCTCCATTATATTTAGCCTGGTGGCAATGCTAATAAGCTGACTTTGTACCCTTTCAATATGTTGGTCCATCTTTTCTTGCATGACTAAAATTAAGTTCTCCTTAGGATCTGTGCCAGTATGGTCAGGGTTTGTATCTTCCTGGGTCTGCCTCTGTTCGCTCCCATTAGTTGTGTTGTTGATGTCATTTGGTGTGGTTTCCTCAGTTGGTGTAATATTCTTACATCGATTTCTGCCCATCTTGATTCCACTTGAGGTGGTTGGTGGGATGCCTATGAGATATCTGTGTGCTGGAAAGGGCGGCTCGGGCCCCGGCTCGGAGGTTGGAAGCGGAGCCCAGGTGGTTTGGGCCCTGGGGCAGCGACTGGAAGACCGGGCAGCTATGGCCCCAGGGTGGGGGCTGGAATCCCTGGCTGCTTGGGCCTCGGGTTGGCAGCTGGAATCCTGGGCAGCTCAGGCCCCAGGGTGTGGCTGGAACCCGGGTTGGTGGCTATGAGCCTGGGCAGCTCGGGATCCAGGGGGAAGGGGGGACGGCTGCAAGCTGGGTGGTTCGGTCCCTGGGGTGGTCAGCCTGAATCTTGGGTGCCTAGGTGGTGGCCTGGAACCCAGGTGGCTCAGCTCCTGTCTGAGGTGGAGGCTAGGAGCCCCGGCGGCTGGGGGGGGCATCTCGGGCAGCAGGGGAGTGGGACGGCTGGAAGCCCTGACTACTTGGCGCCTGGGGAGAAGAGAGGGCAGGTGGAAGCAGGGCGGCTCAGGCCCAGCTAGGAGCCCATGCCCCTTGGCCCCGGGAGTGGCGGGAACGGAAGCGGCTCGGACCCAGGAGCCACGGGAACGTGAGCGGCTCGAACCCGGAATCGGAGGGAACAGGAGCGGCTCGAACCCGGGATCGGCGGTAACTGGAGTGGCCCAGACCCAGGAGCAGGAGTGGCCCGGACTGGGAAGCCACGGGATCCGGACCGGGAGCCACGGAATCGGGAGCAGACCAAACCCAGGATCGGCGGGAACTGGAGTGGCCTGGACCCGGAAGCAGGAGCGGCCAGGACCGGGAAGCCGCAGGAAGGCGAGCGGCTCAGCTGCGGGGAAGGGAGTGGCTCAGCCCGCAGGAGCAGGTCTTGTCAGCTGGGTTTTTGCACTCACTGTCTCCGGTGCGTTGCGTCCTTGAGATAGATTCATGTTTCAGTCAGAAGACTCTGTTGCTGGAAGGCGACCGAGTCGAGGACCTGGCTATTGCTTGCTTCCAAGGCCTCTAGCACAGCTAAAAACCCTAACCTCTGTTCCCCTGGGGACACTGTGTGGCTTCTAGTCCACCATCATGAACCGGAAGCCATTTGGCCAAATTTAATAGCTGTTGATTTTCTCCCCCAGGCCCAGACTCCTCCATTGCACAGTGTTCCTTTCTTGGTTTACTGTTCTCTCCCAGTCGAGGTTTGGTCAGCCTACTCATGACTGCAGACTGTGTTTCATGTCAGTGGTCTGTTTACTCCAGCTGTCATTGATCTGCTTCCCTTGGCTGCGTATTGCCTTCCAGCACTACACTAACTGCCATCTGGGAGCTGGTTACCATTCCAGAACTCGAACAGTCTCTTGAGGCTGATCGAAGTCATTCTGTGGTTTCTTCAGCAACAGGGTTTTGCCTCAGGCCTGGGGAGGGCGTTCAAGAGCTTGACAGAATTCTGTCTTGTTTTTGGAACCTCATGGGTCACTTTGGTCAACAGCCCAGTGAGGGAAGGAACCTGTGGCTGGAACCTGGGGTTGTCAGACTGTTCAATTATTCACAGGCTTAGAGATTCTCCCCTCTTGCTCTGTAGGTTACAGTATGCTTGTGAGAATTTTATGTTTTTGAACCTAACTTGGTTTAGCCTCATGATAAAGCCATTCCCCACCTCCCTCACTTACAACTGATTCATAACCTCTCATTTCTTTCTACCAGTCTGCATAGAGAAAATGGTTATCCTGGTTAAGGACCACATATGAGGTAGAATATGCAGCGTTTGATTCTCTGTTCTTTTGAGTGTTCGTTTAATAAGATCTCCTCGAAGACAGATCATTTTTTCCTAAATTTCAATAACAATTTTTCCTTTCAGCTGAGTAGAATTCTATCGTGTAAATATACCACAGTTTAGCTGTCTATTCCTCCATGGATGGGCATTTGGGTTGATTCCAATTCTTAGCTATTATGAATTGAGCTGCTATAAATATAGTTGTACAAAAGTGTCTGCATCGAGATGTAGCATCTTGCGGGTAGATGCCTAGTAGAGGGATAGCTGGGTCCATTGGTAGTTCTATGTGCATTCTGTCTAGAAGTCTCCACACTTCTTTCCATAATGGTTGAACAAGTTTGCAATCCCACCAGCAGTGAATGAGGGTTCCTTTTTCCCTGCATCCTAGCCAGCAACGATTGCTGTTGGTTTTCTTCATGTCTGCCATTTTGACAGGGGTAAGATGGTATCTCATTGTGATTTTGATTTCCATTTCTCTGATTCTTAAGGATGCTGAGCACTTTCTTAGATGAGTCAAGGCCATTTGTATTTCCTCCTCTCTGAATTCTCAGTTGATATCACTGCCCCATTTTGTGAAGGGCATTTTGGGTTTTTGTTATTAATTTTCTTTGAGTTCTCTGAATGTTCTCAAATTAGGTCTCTCTGTGATTTATAGCTGGCGAAAATCATCTCTCAATTTGAAAGGGATCTATTGGCTCTGAGTATGGTTTGTTTGTCTGTACAGAAGCTGTTGAGCCTGATCAGTCCCATTGGTTAATTTTTTGTTGTATTTCCTGGGCTGCTGGAGATTTGCTCAGGAAATTTTACCCTACTCTTATTTCATGTAGTGTTCTTCCTATTTTTTCTTCCAAGGTGTTCAGGGTTACAGGATTAATATTAAGGTCTCTGATCCATTTGGAGTTGATTTTTGTGCATGGTGAAAGGAGTGGCCTATTTTCATTTTTTTTTACACATGTTTATCCAATTCTTCAAGCACCATTTGTTAAAGATTCTATCTTTGTCCCAGCGTACATTTTTGGCTCCCTTGTCAAAGACCAAAAAACTGAAGTTACTTCCAATTAAAGCTGGGTCTTCAATCCTGTTCCACTGATTGATATGTCTGTTTTTATGCCAGTACCATGCTGTTTTAGTTACTGTGGCTTTGTAGTAATTTTTGAAGTCAGGATGGTGATATCTCCTGAGTAGTTTTTTTTTATATATATTTAGAATAGTTTTAGATATCCGAGGTCTTTGGCCCTTCCAAATAAATTTACAGGTTATTTTTTCTATGTCTCTGAAGAAAGAGGTTGGGATTTTTATCGGCATGTCATTGAATCTGTAAATTGATTTTGGCAGGATTGCAATTTTTACTATATTGATTCTCCCTAACCATGAGCATGCAAAATCTTTCCATCTACTCAAGTCCTCCTTTATTTCCTTATTCAGTGTTTCAATATTTTCCTTATATAAGTCCTTTACAACCTTGGTTAGTGATATTCAAAGGTATTTGATATTCTTTGAGGCTATAGCAAATGGGACAGTCTCTCTCATCTCTTTTTCTGTCTGCTTGTCTTCTGCATATAGAAAGGCTACTGAATTTTGTGTGTTAATTTTGTATCCTGCCACGTTGTTGAAGGCATTAATCACCTTCAAGTGGTTACTGATACTATTCTTTGAGTCTGACATATAAAGGATCATGTCATCTGCAAAGAGGGACATTTTAATTTCTTCCTTTCCGATTTTATGTCCTTCTCCTCTCTTACGGCTTGGGCTAGAACTTCAAGCAATATGTTAAAGAATAGTGGTGAGAGTGAAAACCCCTGTCTTGTTCCTGAATTGAGTGGGAACTCCTTGAGTCGTTCCCCATTGAGAATGATTTGTGCTTTAGGAGTTTAATAAATTGTCTTTACTAAGTTGAGATATAGGCTATCTATGCCTCTTCTTTCCAGTCTTTGAACATGAAGTGGTGTTGAATTTTGTCAAAGGACTTCTCTGCATCTATTGAGATAACCATGTGGTTTTTGTGTTTAAGCTGATTAATGTGATGTATTACATTTATTGACTTATGTATGTTGTACCATCCCTGCATCTCTGGGATAAAGCCAACTTGGTCAGGGTGGATAATATTTTTGATGTAGCATTGTATCCGGTTTGCTAGGACTTTGTTCAGGATTTTTGCATCTAAGTTCATCAGAGATATGGGTCTATAGTTCTCTTTTCTTGTTGCAACCTTGCCTGGTTTGGGGATTAGCGCAATGGTAGCTTCATAGAAGGTGTTTGGAAGCCTTCCCTCTTTTTTATGCTTCTAACAAGCTTCAGAAATAGTGGTTTCAGCTCTGTGATGAAGGCTTGGAAGAATTCAGCTGAGAAACCATCTGGTCCTGGGCTTTTTTTTTGGGAAGGTTTTTGATTATATCTTCAATCTCTGTGGATGTGATAGGTTTATTTAGTGCTTTTACCTGCTCTGGGTTAAGCTTTGGCAGTTGGTAGGTGTCTAAAAACTTATCCATTTCTTCCAGGTTCTCTAATTTTGTGGAGTACAGGTTTTGGTAGTAGGACCTGATGATTCTTACAATGTCTTCAGGATCTGTTATGATCTCAGCATTGTCCTTTCTGATTTTGTTGATTTGGGCTTTCTCATTTCTTCATTTGATTAGATTGGCCAGGTTTTTCTCAATCTTATTAACTTTTTCAAAGAAACAAATCATTGATTTATCTATTTTTTTAATTGTTTTCTTTATTTCCAATTCATTAATCTCAGCTCTTATGTTAATTATTTCCTTTTGTCTTGTGCTCCTCGGGTTAGCTTTTTCCATCTGTTCAAATGAGCTTTGATGGGTGGTTAGGCGATTGATTTCAGACCTCTCTGTCTTTGATATGAAGGCATTTAGCACAATGAACTTTTCCCTCAGGACTGCCTTCATTGTGTCCCACAAGTTCTGATATGATGTTTTATCCTAATCATTTATTACTAGGAAATTATAAATTTCCTGTTTTATTTCTTGGATGACCCAATCTTTTTTTAGGAGCAAATTGTTTAAGTTCCAGTACTTTGTGTATTTTCTGGATTCTGTTCCATTGTTAACTTCTACCTTTAATGCACTATGCTTTGATATGATGCAAGGAACTACATCAATTTTCCTGAATTTGTTTAGGGAAGATTTGTGACATACGATGCGATCAATTTTTGAAAAAGTCCCATGCGCTGCTGAGAAGTTTATATTTTCTGTGTCTTTTAGGTAGAACGTTCTGTAGATATCTGTTATCCCCAGCTGGTCAATCGTGTGATTGAGCTTTGTTATGTTCCTGCTGATCTTCTGTTTGGTTGATCTGTCTAGATCTGATAGAGGTGTATTAAAGTCTCCTACTATGTTGGAATTAGAGTCTATTTCTGCTTTATTTTTGGGTAGGGTTCATTTATGAATTGGGTTGCACCCAAATTTGTTGCATATATGTTGATGATGGTGACATCTTCCTGCTGGATCATTCCTTTGATGAGTAAGAAGTGAGCATCATTATCCTTTTTAATTGATTTTGGTGTTACATCTCTTTTGTCAGAGATTAATGTAGCCACACCTGCTTGCATTTTACTTCCAAATGCCTGATAAACTGTTTTCCATCCTTTACTCTAAGAAGATTGCTGTCTTTTGAGGTAAATTGCATTTCTTGAAGGCAGCAGATGGAAGGGTCCATTTTTCTGATCCTCCCTGCAAGTCTGTGTCTTTTTATCAGGGAGTTAAGTCCATTTATATTCAGTGATATAACTGTGAGGTTTGCTTTGAGCCCTGCCATGTTGAAGGGATAACGAGGGTTTTGTCTGTGCTGTTGTTATTAGCACACTGTGATTGTCGTGTCTGATCTCTGGTATTCTTCTGAGGAAGATTTCTTGTTTCTTCCGTATGGGTTATCTCTTGCAGGATCTTCTGAAATTGTGGCTTTGTTTTGAAATATTCGTAGAGCTGTTTTACTTCGTGAAACATTTTCACTTCTCCATCTATCAGGAGGGATAACTTTGCTGGGTACCGTAGTCTAGGTTGAAAGCTGTATTTCTTTAGGGCCTGAAAAGCATTATTCCAAGCCCTTCTGTCTTTCATGGTTTCTAATGAGAAGTCTGAGGTAAGTCTGATGGCTTTTCCCCTGTAAGTTACTGTCTGCTTTCCTCTAGCAGCTTTGAGTATTTTCACTTTGCTTTCTATGTTAGGCATCTTAATTAAAATGTGTCTTGGAGAATTCCTCTTCATGTCCTGTCTGTTTGGAGTCCTCCAGCCCTTCACTAACTGCCATTTTGGGGGTTGGTTACCATTCCAGACCTCGCTGGGACTCTCGATGAAGATTGATGTCATTCTGTGGTTTCTTCAACAACAGGATTTTTTCTCAGGCCTGGGAAGGGCGTTCAAGAGCCTTGACAGAATTCTGTCTTGTTTTTGGAACTTCATGGGTCACTTTGGTCAACAGCTCAGTGAGGTAAGGGACCGGTGACTGAGACCCGGGGCCTTCAGACTGCTCAATTATTCACAGACTTAAACATTCTCCCCTTCTATTCATGACCCCTCTTGCCAGTTGATGCCCACTATTTATTCTTTAGGTTACAGTATGCTCGTGAGGATTTTATGTGTTTGAACCTAATTTGGATTGGCCTCCTGCTTAAGGCATTCCTCTCCCCCTTTCTGTTACCCCTCATTCATAACACTCACTTCTTTCTATAAGTCTGTATAAAGAAAACAGTTATCCTGATTAAGGATCGCATATGAGGGAAAGTATGCGGCGTTCAAGTCTCTGTTCTTTTGAGTGTTCTCTTAGTAAGATCTGTTCAAATTCAGACCATTTTTTTCCTATATTTCGATATGTCATGTTTCCTTTCAGCTGAGTAAAATTCCATTCTGTAAATATACCACAGTTTCACTGTCCATTCCTCCATGGATGGGCATTTGGGTTGATTCCAGTTCTTGGCTATTATGAATTGAGCTGCTATAAATATAGTACAAAAGTTTCAGCATCGAGAAGTGGCATCTTGCAGGTAGATGCCTAGTAGAGGGATAGCTGGGTCCATTGGTAGTTCTATGTCCATTCTGTCTAGGAGTCTCCGCACGTCTTTCCATAATGGTTGAACAAGTTTGAATCACCAGCAGTGAATGAGGGTTCCTTTTTCCCCTCATCCTCACCAGCAACGACTGTTGTTGGTTTTCTTTATGATTGCCATTCTGACAGGGGTAAGATGGTATCTCATTGTGGTTTTGATTTGCATTTCCCTGATGCTTAAGGATGCTGAGCACTTTCTTAAATGAGTCAAGGCCATCTGTGTTTCCTCCTCTGTGAATTCTCTGTTGAGATCAGTGCCCCATTTTGTGAGGGGGCATTTTGGGTTTTTGCTATTAATTTTTTTGAGTTCTCTGTAGGTTTTTGAAATTAGGTCTCTGTCAGAGTTGTGGCTGGCGAAAATCATTTCCCAATTTGAAGGGGGTCTATTTGCTCTGAGTGTGGTTTGTTTGTTTGTACAAAAGCTTCTGAGCCTGAACAGGTCCCATTTGATAAGTATTTGTCGTATTTCCTGGGCTGCTGGATATTTGCTCAGGAAATTTTTTCCCACTCCTATTTCATGCAGAGTTCCTCCTATTTTTTTCTTCCACGGTGCTAAGGGTTACCAGGTTTGTATTAAGATATCTGATCCATTTGGAGTTGATTGGAGTGGGTCTATTTTCATTTCTTTAAACACATATTTATCCAATTCCTCTAGTACCATTTGTTGAAGATGCTATCTTTGGCCCAGCGTACATTGTTGGCCTTGTCAAAGATCAGATAACTGAAGTTACTTCCATTTAAAGCTGGGTCTCCAATTCTGTTCCATTGATCTGTCTTTCTGTTTTTATGCCAGTACCATGCTGTTTTCATTACTATGGCTTTGTAGTATGTTTTGAAGTCAGGCATGGTGATGCCTACTGAGTAGGATTAGTTACTTAGAATGGTTTTGGCTATCCGAGGTCTTTTGACTTTCCAAATAAATTTAAAGATTATTTTTTCTATGTCTGTGAAGAAAGAGGTTGGGATTTTTATCGTAATAGCATTGAATATGTAAATCGCTTTTGGCAGGATTGCCATTTTTACTATATTGATTCTCCATATCCATGAGCATACAATATCTTTCCATCTTCTCACATCCTCCTCTATTTCCTTCTTGAGTGTTTCAATATTTTCCTTATATAAGTACTTCACAAACTTGGTTAGTGATATTCAAAGGTATTTGATTTTCTTAGAGACTATAGAAAATGGGACAGTCTCTCTGATGTCTTTTTCTGTCTGCTTGCCTTCTGCATATAGAAAGGCTACTGATTTTTGAGTGTTAATTTTGTATCCTGCAACATTGCAGAAGGCATTAATCACCTTCAAGAGGTTTCTGATACTTTTCTTTGCGTCTGATATATAAAGGATCATGTCATCTGCAAAGAGGGATAGTTTAATTTCTTCCTTTCCAATTTGTATTCCTTTTATGTCCTTCTCTTGTCTTATCGCTTGGGCTAAAACTTCAAGCACTATGTTAAAGAGCAGTGGTGAGAGTGGACAGCCTTGTCTTGTTCCTGAATTGAGTGGTAACTGCTTGAGTCATTGCCCATTGAGTATTATCTGTGCTTTAGAAGATTTGTAAATTGACTTTATTAAATTGAGAAATAGGCCATCTATGCCTATTCTTTCGAGAGCTTTGAACATTAAGAGGTGTTGAATTTTGTCAAAAGCCTTCTCCGCATCTATTGCGATAACCATGTGGTTTTTGTCTTTGAGCTGATTAATGTGGTGTATCAAATTTATCAACTTGCGTATGTTGAACCATCCCTGCATCTCTGGGATAAAGCCAACTTGGTCAGGGTGGATAATATTTTTGATGTAGAATTTTATCCTGTATGCTAAGACTTTGTTCAGGATTTTTGCATTTAAGTTCATCACAGATATGGGTCTTTTCTTATTGCATCCTTGCCTGGTTTGGGGATTAGGGCAATGGACGCTTCATAGAAGGTGTTTGGGAGCCTTCCCTCTTTTTCTATGCTTCTAACAAGCTTCAGAAAGATTGGTTTCAGCTCTGTGCTGAAGGCTTGGTAGAATTCAGCTGAGAAACCATCTGGTCCTGGGCTTTCCCTTTTGGGAAGGTTTTTGATTACATCTTCAATCTCTTTGTGTGAAATAGGTCTATTTAGTGCTTTTATCTGCTCGGGGTTAAGCTTTGGCAGTTGGTAGGTGTCCAAAAACCTGTCCATTTCTCCAGGTTCTCTAATTCTGTGGAGTAGAGGTTTTGGAAGTATGACCTGAGTATTCTACCAATGTCATTGGGATCTGTTTTGACCTCACCATAGTCCTTTCTTATTTTGTTGATTTGGGCTTTCTCATTTCTTTCTTTTCATTAGGTTTGCCAGAGGTTTGTCGATCTTATTAACTTTTTCAAAAAACCAACTCTGATTTATTTATTTTTTTGTTTTCTTTATTTCCAATTCATTAATTTCAGCTCTGATTTTAATTATTTCCTTTCGTCTTGAGCTCCTCGGGTTAGATTTTTCCAATTGTTCCAATGATCTTTGGTGGGTGGTTAGGCAATTGATTTAAGACCTCTCTGTCGTTGTTATGAAGGAATTTAGCGCGATGACCTTTCTCCTCAGGACTGCCTTCAATGTGTCCCATAAGTTCTGATATAATGTGTTTTCGTCATCAATTAATACTAGGAAATACTGAATTACCTGTTTTCTTTCTTGGATGACCCAAACATTTTTTAGGAGCACATTATTCAGGCGCCAGTACTTTGTGTATTTTCTGGATCCTGTTCCATTGTTAACTTCTACCTTTAATGCACTGTGGTCTGATATGTTGCAAGGAACTACCTCGATCTTCCTGAATTTGTTTAGGGAAGATTTGTGACATAAGATGTGATCAATTTTAGAAAAGGTCCCATGTGCTGCTGAGAAGAATGTATATTCTGTGTCTTTGGGGTAGAACGTTCTATAAATATCTGTTATTCCCAGCTGGTCAATGGTGTCATTAAGCTATGATATGTCCCTGCTGATCTTTTGTTTGGTTGATCTGTCTAGAGCTGATAAAGGTGTATTAAAGTTTCCTACTATGAAAGAATTAGAGTCTATTTCTGCTTTATTTTTGAGTTGGGTTTCCTTTATGAACTGTGTTGCACCCAAATTTTGTGCATATATGTTGATGATGGTGACATCTTCCTGGTTCATCCTTCCTTTGATGAGTACGAAGTGACCGTCATTATCCTTTTTAATTTATTTTCGCGTAAAGTCTATTTTGTCAGAGATTAGTGTAGCCTCACCTGCTTTCTTTTTACTTCCACATGCCTGATAAACTGTTTTCCATCCATTTACTCTAAGCAGGTTGCTGTCTTTGGAAGTAAAGTGCATTTCCTGAAGACAGCAGATGGAAGGGTCCATTTTTCTGATCCACCATGCAAGTCTGTGTCTTTTTATAGGGGAGTTAAGTCCATTTATATTCAGTGATATAACTATGAGGTTTGCTTTGAGCCTTGCCATGAAGAAGGGATAACGAGGGTTTTGTCTGTGCTGCTGTTATTAGCATACTGATTATGATTGTCGTGTCTGATCTCTGGTACTCTTCTGAGGAAGATTTCTTGTTTCTTCTGTATGGGATATCTCTTGCAGGATCTTCTGAAATTGTGGCTTTGTTTTGAAATAGTTGTAGAGCTGTTTTACTTCATGGAACACTTTCACTTCTCCATCTATCCGGAGGGATAACTTTGCTGGGTACCATAGTCTAGGTTGAAAGCCGTACTTCTTTAGGGCCTGAAAAGCATTATTCCAAGCCCTCTGGCTTTCATGGTTTCTAATGAGAAGGCTGAGGTAAGTCTGATGGCTTTTCCCCTGTAAGTTACTGTCTGCTTTCCTCTAACAGCTTTGAGTATTTTCTCTTTGCTTTCTATGTTAGGCATCTTGATTAAAATATGTCTTGGAGAATTTCTCTTAATGTCAAGTCTGTTTGGGGTCCTCTGGGCCCCTTGAAAGTTGAGTGGACTTTCTCTTGTTAGATAGGGAAAGTTTTCTTGAATAATTCTGTTGAAGATATTTCCTATGCCCTTAGCCTGGGCTTCTTCTCCCTCTGGGATCCCCATGATTCTAATATTGGTCCTTTTTATCGTATCCCATAGATCCCTCAAATTGTGCTCACTTGATTTCTTGAATTTATTGAAACCTACGACATCCTTATTAATTCTTTCTGATTTGTCTTCTACTTCTGAAAGTCTGTCTTCCAGATTATCAACCGTTGGACTGAATGATTCAAGGGAGTTTTTTAATATTTCTTTTTCATTATTGGTTTCTGCTATAATTTTATTTATATTCTCCAATTCTTTGGTGAGATCCAATTTCCAATCTATTTTTGTTTTTGTTTGTGATTCCTGATAATCATTTTTAAGTTTTCTTAAGTCCTCATCAAATTTAATTAATTGATTTTCCAGGTCTTCTCTTAGTTGATTAATCTTTAATTCACTTAATGTATTTCTGAATTTATTATTATTTCTCGTCATAAATTCCGTCTGGAGTCTATGCTTGAGTAAGAATGCTTCATCTCATTCATGTCTTTTCTCATAATTTCCATATCAGCCCTTAACTGCATCATATTTACATTGCTGTTGTGGTCAGGAGTCATATTATTCTCTCTCTGCAATTGTGTAGGAGCTACTTCCACTTCCTTGCCACTTTCCTGTTCCATAATGGGACTAATGGCCCTGGTTTGGGAAGTTACATTTTTCCTTTGGTTTCTGCCCATGCCCAGATAGGGAAGTGGGACTCAGGTACCCTGAGGATTGTTATTCAGCCAGCTTTAGTTCCTGGAAGTAGCGCGTGATCCCTGGTACTCACGGAGAGTGCCTGTGCCCTCCTTGGATGTACCTGTCTGATGAACTGGCCTCTGCCAAGGTCCCCAGGTATCTGCCTCCTGACTGGCCCCGGAACCAAGCTAGGGCTCACATCTGCCTGTGTATGTGTGTCGGGGAGGGGGGTTCGTGGAGAGGATTACTTCTGAGGACCCAGTGCTCCCGCGGGGGAAGCCACTCAATTGGCGCCAAAGACCGGGAACCCGCCACAACGGGACAAAGGTGGGAGCCTGAGGTGCACAGGGCCCAGCTGCTCACTCCCCTGCAGAGACGAGAGTAGCTGGGGAACCCCGCCATGGGCCCGAAGCTGAGGAGAGGCTGGGCAGGCCCGTGGACAGGCCCGGCCATGACCCGGGGCCTGGATCCCAGTCAGGCAACCAAGCCTCCGCGGAGAGACAACCCCTCCCCTCTCAGACTGTGGAGAGGACCATGTCTGAGTACTGGGTGCTCCCGGGGGGGAAGCCACTCAATTGGCGCCAAAGACCGGGAACCCGCCACGACGGGACATAGGCGGGAGCCTGAGGTGCACAGGGCCCAGCTGCTCACTCCCCTGCAGAGACGAGAGTAGCCGGGGAACCCCGCCATGGGCCCGAAGCTGAGGAGAGGCTGGGCAGGCCCGGCCATGACCCGGGGCCTGGATCCCAGTCAGGCAACCAAGCCTCCATGGAGAGACAACCCCTCCCCTCTCAGACTGTGGATAGGACCATGTCTGAGTACTGGGTGCTTCTGCGGGGGAAGCCACTCAATTGGCGCCAAGGTCCCGGAACCCGCCGCGAGGGGACAGAGGCGGGAGCCCAAGGTGCACAAGGCCCAGCCTGTTCCGTGCTCCCCTGCAGAGATAAGAGCAGCTGGGGAACCCGGTGGTGGTCCTGAAGACGAGGAGAGGTCGTGACCTGGGGCCTGGATCCCAGTCAGGCAATGAAACCTCCGTGGAGAGACAGCTCTTCCCCTCTCAGATGGCACCCTTCCGAATCAGCCTTCACCAAGATTCCCAGGTATCTGCCTCAAGTCTGGCCCCGGGATCTAGCTAGGTTAGCCGGCCCAAGGCTCGCATCTGCCTGTCCATGGGGGGGGGGGTTGTAGGATAAGCACGTGTGTCTATGTGGGGGGGTTGTGGGATAAGCAC
>PVHP010046645.1:0-13212 GCA_004024765.1 Zapus hudsonius | reverse complement strand
TGGGTTTGGTAAATTCCAGTTTACTAGTAATTCCCAGGCTTGCTTAGGTGTGATCATAGCCTGAGCTGTCTTTTCAGAGAACTGGGACATCTGTTACTGGAACCTCTGGTTTTTGTTGTTTGGTTATTCTTGTTTGCAGAGGCCAGAGGTTGATGTCCACCTTATTTTTTTGAGACTGGGTTTCTCACTGCAGCTAGAGCTGATTCAGCTGGTTTAGCTAGCCAGTGAGCCCCAGGAATGCTCCTTTCTCTGCCTCCCCAGGGTGGGATTACAAGTGTGCGCCACCACTCCAGGCTGTTTATGTGGGTATTCCATGCTGTGTGCCAGGCACTTCACCTGCTGAGCTGTCTCCCCAGCCCTGTGTATTGTTTTTCTCTTTGTAGTGCTGGGAATCAAACCAGAGGCCTTGCATATGCTAGGCAAGCAATTTACTGCTGACTCCCAGTCTTTCCAGTAGTTTCCTCAGTCCTTGTATGTCACATATGTGCTTTGCTTCTGCTCATTTGTTAGACTCGCCCGGGCATTTGATCAGAACCTCTCCCCCAGAGCAGTCTTTTGCAGACAGTACGCATCAATCATGGTGCTTGTGGAATTCTGCTGCTGCCGGCTTTGGAGGGGATAATCAGTTTATCTCTTCACAAATTCCAGGCATAGCCTTCTCTTTATTGTCATGGATACCTTAAGGTGCCTGGTGAATGTTTTATGAGCAAAGATTTGATTCCTCTCTGTCAGTGTGAGAATGGCTTAATAATTGATGTGATGTCCAGAGTTAAGGCAGCTTTGTTTGAAGAAGGCAAAATCACCACCTACTAATAATCCTTTTATAATATTTTATTTACTTATTTGAGACAGACAGAAGGAGAGAGAGCGAGAGAGAGAGAGAGAGAGAGAGAGAGAGAGAGAGAGAGAGAGAGAGTATGCGCACACCAGAGCCTCCTGCCACTGCAAATGTACTCCAGATGCATGTGGCACTTTGTGCATCTGGCTTTATATGGGCATTGGGCACTCAAACATTCAACCACATTTAACTGCAAAGCCATCTCTCTAGCCTTTTAAAAAATATTTATTAGAGAGAGGGAAGAGAGAGAGAGAGAAATAGAGAAAGAAAGAAGCAATAACAGTCCTTAAGAGTGACATTCTCAGATGGGCCCACTGGGTCACACCTGTAATCCCAGCATTCCCAGCTCTGGGAATCCGGAAGATTACCATAAATTTACAGCCAGCTTGGGCTACAAAATTAGACCTTGCCTCAAAAACCAAAAACAAGTGAACAAACAAACTGAAGTACACAGATGCTGACACAGCCCTGTATGCATGCTGTCTGAAGGACCTCCTCACCATTTCCAGGCACGGAGACAGTAAGAGGAGCTTGGTAGTAAGGTCTTGGTAACCCACCTTTCTTCTTTTGGCAGGCTGTGGGATGATGGGATTATTGATCCAGCAGATACCAGACTGGTTCTGGGTCTTAGCATCAGTGCAGCCCTCAACGCTCCCATCCAGAAGACTGACTTTGGCATCTGGAGGATGTAATTGGAATATAAAATGTACTGTTGGACATGTACCAAAAATTAACATGTAGCTGGGTGTGGTGGCGCATGTCTTTAATCCCAGCACTCGGGAGGCAGAGGTAGGAGGATCGTCATGAGTTCAAGACCAACAGAGTGAGTTCCAGATCAGCCTGGGCTCCAGTGAGACCCTACTTCAAAAATTTTTTTAAAAAAATTAACATGTATACTAGCCTTAAATCTTTAGATTTCTTTGAACGTGTGGTTATTACAGTAATGTGTTTCTACTGGTGCTTTGGACTGTTTAATCTTAGAAATCAAGGAGGGTATCAATTTGATGAGCATCTAGTCTTTTAAAATTTTCTTACACTTATGTTCCCATGGCTCAATTTACCATCCACAAAATGAATGATTTCAAGTTACCTTTTCTGTCCCACCAGTGGTTAGAAAAAAAAATCTTTAACCTGTAAATTCTGGGATTATTGAGATGATTGATATAATGCTGATTTGCTGTGTTTCCACTGAAATGATTATGTTTCTGATCATGCCTGATGGTATTTTATTATCCTTATTTTTAAGGAGCATCTATTACTTTTCCCACAGTTGTCACACTTACTGTCTGCACCTTTGGCCACATGGTTTTAGAACTAAGTATTTGATTTTATGACCTATTGCCATTATCAAGTGTTTTTCTGATAAAATCAACGTTTCAAGCCATTTGTGTGTGATGTTCGATTTAGATTGCATTTGTGTATGGGAAAGTCAGTCTCTTTGGAGAGGCACACAGGTCATGACCCTGAAAGTCAGTTTCTCTGGAGGGGCACACGGGTCATGCATGCACCACTTTGTACATCTGACTCTTCATGGGTACTAGGGAATTGAATCCAGGTTGTCAGGATTTGCAGGCAAGTGCCTTAACCACTGAGCTCTCTCTCCAGCCCAGGGGAATCTAGTTTCATCTTGGGTGTGAACACCTTCCACTTGAGGAAGAGCTGTATGTTCCAATTAGTAGTGGAGACCCTGTTTGTAACCCCCAGAAATGGCCATGCACTACAGCCTTCTGGATGTTTCTAAAGGCTTGCTCCCAGGACTCCTTCACAGGCTTCAACATATTAGATAAACCACACAAGTATTTTCAAATTATCAATTTAAATTTGAATCCATGTCAGAAAGCAAAATAGGTTTTTTGTTAAGACAAGCTGATATTCCTTTGGTAGGACCTGTCAACAACTCAAGGATTCCTGTGTCTTTTAGGAACGTATTTGCCTTCCTCGTTAAGGGCTATCATAACCATTACTGAAATGGCATTTAAAGTATACTTTTTAAAAATTGATCCAATAATAAACATGTAAAACTTTTATCCAAATACAATTTTTTGCATTGCAACTTAAAAATTTTGGTCAAGATGTGAGTTACATAATTTAAATGTGAATTATATAAGACATTAAGAAATATACAGGTAATTAGTTTATAGATTTGTCTTTTCCATTACTTAAGGAATGAAGATACAAGATTACTTTTTCGGTTTTTAAGAAAGATGCTTTCAAATTAGAATTTGTCCAAGTAATAGGAACTATCATAGCCTACTTTCATTTATAACATTTCTGTAAACACGTAACAGTTTAAGTACAAGTATTGTTTAATGATGACAGATGTGGGTCTCCGTTGTCTTGACAAAAGCCTTTCTATAAAAACCTACAATTAGCTTGTTTTTATTTAATGTGCCTCAAATTCCTTTGAATCTGCAATCAGGACCCTGAGGACAGCCAAGTCACATTTCAGCATGTGTGTATTCCACGTGCTGGTCCTGTAATGAAGGCAACCATGCAACATACACGCTGGCACACACTGTGTGTGTGTGGTGTTTGCACATGGTGTGTGCAGACGTGTGGTGAACATCAGGAGTTCCCCTCCAGTGTTCATCCCCATGTTTTCCTTGAAACAGTCTTGCACTGATTCCAGAGCTTGCCAAGCCTTAATGGTCTCTGCTCTTCACAGGACTGGAAGTCCACATGTGCATGGCCACACCCACCTGTTGGCTGTCATTGTATATATGTACTTTATATATACACGCATGTGGTGTGCATGCCCGTACATGCATAGAGGCCAGCAGCTGATGTCTACTTACTACGGCAAAGTCTCTCACGTGAACCCAGACTTTGTCCATTTGGCGAGTTTAGCTAGCCAGCGAGCCTCAGGGAATCCCCGTCTCCACCTCCCAAACCCTGAGATTACAGGCAGGTTTCCATGCCTAGCTGGCATTTATATGGGTGTTGGGGATCAGAACTCTGGTCCTGAAGCTTACCCAACCATCTCTCTAGCCCACATTTAATATTTCCTCTGCCATAATTTTGATATTACATGTGTTCATTTGTTTGGGTGTATTTAACTCCCTACTATGGGACCCTTGAGTATTTCTGAGTTATAATACGCATCTCTAGCTTCTCTGTGTACATGTAATTGTTTGGGGTAATTGGGTCGATGTGTGCACAGACTTATATGCTGCTAAGTACTGCTCTCTCTGCATTTTTTGTCGTGTGTGTGTGTGTGTGTGTGTGTGTGTGTGTGTGTTATGCCTATGTGTATATGTGTGCATGTTGATTTGTGTGGGCAAGTGTGCATGTGTATGGGGTGCACAGTGGAAACCACTTACCAGGAATGACCCATTCTCCACTTTGCCAGAGTTTATTTTGTTCAAATGAACAAACGAACCAAAGTCACACTCTGCGCCAGGCTGTGGGACATGCCTGTGTTCCAAGCGGGATGGCCTTGTGGGGCATCTAGTGCCCCTCCCATCTTTTGGTGATTGTGCCCGGATTCTGATTCTTTGGGAACTCCTCCCCTCCTGCAAAGTCCTGGCCTTCAGCTGAGATCTGGACACATTGACGCTTGGCCAGGTGGTCTGTCTTCAGCAGTTTGACTCCAGCTGGACACAAAGGTGGCACACTGGTCGCAAGTAGGTTCAGAGGTCCCCAAAGGTCATTCATTCTTGCTCTGGGCCAGCCAGCATGGTACTGGTCACTGAGGATCTGCAAGCCTGACACATCTTCTATCTTTCCATTTTGATGCATTTGTTTTGCCAAAATCAAGTTCCAATGCTTGTAGCAACAAATCTAACTGCTATGTGCCCTGCAAGTGAGAAGAGAAGGGTGTGGTGGTGTGCATTCTTAATCCCAGCACTTGGAAGGCTGAGGTAGGAGAAGTTCCGGTTCAGCCTGGGCTAGAGTGAGTCCTTGCCACAACAAATAAAACCAAACCAAACAAAAAAGGTTACAGGAAATTTCTCTAATATCGTCAAACACCATGAAAACCCTTCTGTCTGCGTATCCTGCCCTTCCTCCTTCACTCTCTCTTCTCCTCCCACGCTCCCAAGGACCTTTCCCGGTTCCCTCCGTCTGCATTTTAAAAGACTGTTTTCAGAAAGAACTAACTGGAGCTAGGTTTAAGGGAACAAGAGTAGATAGGGAACACGAGGGTTCTCGAGGTTCCCCACCACTACCAACAAGGACGGATGGAGGGCTCAGATTATCACAAGGGAAACTCAGTTTATTGTAATGTGTTCATCACTAAAATAGGTCACCAGGCAAGGGTTTAGGTTGTTATTATTGCTTTTTTCGAGGTAGGGTCTCACTCTAGTCCAGGCTGACCTGGAATTCACTATGTAGTCTCTGGGTGGCCTCGAATTTACAGCAATCCTGCCTCTGCCTGTGCTGGGATTAAAGGCATGTGCCATTATGCCTGGTTCAAACTTTTTTTTTGACAATTTCATACATGTATATAGTGTATTAATTGTATTTACCCCTCCACCCATGATCTTCTCTTACCCCCTTCCCACCCCCACTAAATCATTTCTTCCCAACCAATCTGTAAACCTTTCTTTTTCTCTGTTTTGTGTTTTGTTACCCACTTGGTTAAACGGGAATTGCTAGCATGAGCATGGATAGGGTTGTTTACTGTAGTGTGGGCAATTTACCAACGGCTGCAGGAAGTGTCAAGAGTTCAGAGTGTAAGGGCCTTGTGCTGTCTGGAAGACAGCACAGTAAGTGCCTTTCCCTGTCCTGTGGCTCTTATGTCTGCCCACCTCCTCGTCTGCAATGCCCCGTGATCCCTGAGCCTTGGAGGACGTGATAGAAATGCCCTGTTTAGGGCTGAGCTGACAGTCTCTATTCTCAGCCCTTCATCCAGCTGTGTGTCTCTGCATTAACCTCAGCCTGCTGCCCAAAGAATCTCTGTGATGGAGGCTGAGAGCAGCACCACTTTATGGGTATAAACAACAATATTTAGGAGACAGTAGGTTACAGCAGTAGTAGGTTACCTGCAGGTTGGGAGGCTTGCTGGGCCACTGCAGTTTCTGACTCTGCTCCACAATCTGTATTTCTCGAGTTTCCAGCTGCTGCTGGTCAGGGGATCACACTTTGAGGTAATCTCTACGATGGCTTTGCCCTGGCACCGTCTCATATATATATATATATATATATATATATATATATATATATATATATATATATATACACACATACACACACATTCTGTGTTATATAACTACATTCCTCTCCCCCATTTTGGGGGCAGGATAAATATAGCTTAACTTCTCAACAAATGTTCCTTATAAGAGATTTACATCCTGGACAGAATTGCTGAGGAACTTCTAGTAAGAGGAACCCTGCTGCCCTGCTGGAATCAATCAGACACTTCAGGCTAGGACCCAAGTGTCCGTGACTTTTAAAGCTCTCAAGTGACTCACATGCACTCAGAGTTGAGAGTCATTCCATGGGAGACACCAGTAGATTTCAACGGTTTGACACTATTACTCCCGCTCTCTTTTTCTCCCCCAGGTAGGGTCTCACTCTAGTCCAGGCTGATCTGGAATTCACTATGGAGTCTCAGGCTGGCTTTAAGCTCACAGCCATCCTCCTACCTTGGCCTCCCGAGTGCTGGGACTAAAGGCATGTGCCACCACGCCTGGCAGAAACTGTCACCCTCTCTTACTCCCCTCCACTACCTTTCTTACCAACTAATTCCTTTCCTACTTTCTTTCTTCCTGTAAGTATAGGGCAACTGTTGAAACTATTTCCATGAATTTAAAAAATTTAATTTCTGGGGGAGAATATCCAGAGACATCACCCCCCTCAGTAACAACGTACAAAGGGGGGTGGAACCGGGCTGACTCCTAGGCTACCCATAGTCCCCTACCCCATGGACTGATCCAGACTGCCCATGGAGGAGGATATCCAGCTGATTGGGGACAGGGAAGAGGGAAATTGGGGAACTGGGGATATCCACTCATTATTTGCTCATTCAATGTATCTAATTATGGATAATAAAGGAAAAAAGATCAGAAAAAAATTTAATTTCTGATTGTGTACAAATTTTTATGCCTTAAGACTGGCATAAGATTAGACCTGTCAACATCCTATCACGGGGTGGGGTCCCCCTGAGCTCCCACCCCTCTCTGTGTATCTATAGGCAATTATTGCTTGCTGAAGGAGAGACATTTTCTTTAGTGGGGAGGCCTCCAGTAAAGAAACACATGCTGCTAACAACCCCTCACCCAGGATCCTAATGAAGTCCATAACATCACACACACACACACACACACACACACACACACACACACACACACACACACGAAGGAAGGGAGGGAGGGAGGGAGGAAAGAGAAAGTAAGACAGGTTGGAGGGACATAGGCAAGAGTAATGATGGGAATGAATGATTAAAATACATTGTGTACATATAGGAAAATGTTTCCATAATGAAATACATTGTGTGTCTCGTTAACATATGCTAATATTTTTTTTTATTTCAACTACCTACCTCCCTTTAGGCTAACTGCTGAAATTGAATCCTAAGAGCTAGAAGTTTCTAATGAGGTTCATCCATGGTAATGGACAGGAATAAGATCAGAGCAAACAGACACACAAAAACAAGTATTTTAGTTAATGGGCCGTCGCAGCAGCCGGCATGTGGCTTCCACAGGCCGTTTCTGCTCTGGTGCCTGTGTTGGGGCTTCTCCACGGCTTATGCAGAGGCTTAGACCTCCAGGGATTCTGCCATTAGTTCCTCATAGCCAGTCAACCTTAGCTGGGCTTTTTCAAAAGGGAAGATCTCACCCAGAAGGCTGAGAGTTTGAGATTATTAATTTTGAGGTATTTCATTATGAAAAATGTACACTGCGATGGTAACTTGAAAATGAGAGAGAGAGAGAGAGAGAGAGAGAGAGAGAGAGAGAGAGAGAGAGAGAATGGGCATACCAGGGCATTTTGTTGTTGCAAACAAACCCCAGCTGCATTGGCTTCTTTGTACGTCTTGACTTCATATGCCTACGTGTACTGGGGAATTGAACCTGGGCTGGCAGGCTTTGCAAGCTAGTGCCTTTAATCACTGAGTCGTCTCAGCCCAGCAATGATAGTTTTTTTTTTTTTTTTTTTTTTTTTGGCTGCAGTATTGTTGCAGTCAGCTTTCTAGTTGCTGCGCAGAAAGAACCCAAACAAAAGCGGCTTGTGGAGGAATGGGTTTATTTGGCTTACGGACATTCATTTGTTTGTGGGGGACACCTGGATCAAACCATGACACACATACATACATACATATATACATAATGCGTGTGTAGGGTACAGGCCTAACTGGGAGGCAGAAGAGGATGCTGATAGGGATACAAAAGAAGTCTCAGGCAGTAACGAAGCCTGCTGGAAGTCCCTGGAGACACTGACCTTGTCAGGCAGCAAGGCCCAAGGTGAGCAAAGCCTCAGGGTTGAGAGGAAGCTGCAGGAGAGGTGCCAGACTGCGGAACCTGGAAGGTAAAGCATGGCTGGGTCCAGATGGATGAGTGGGCAGACAGGTGGATGGCAGCTATGGATGAACAATAAGGCTGATTAATGGACAGCAATTCAAGAAGGCTGTGTCAACAGCGGGCCCCAGCTTCTCTGAAGCCCCTGGGACAGTGAGTGATCATGTGACAGTTGGTGGGTGTCATTGGCACAGTTTTACGTATACTCCTCTTTAAGGGGTCCAGGTGAGAGAGCTACCCCCTTTCCTGGGGGGAAGGGATGGTGATGGACAGATAGTGGTGTTTACAGATCTACCAAGGTACAGACTCATCATCTGCACGCCTTAAATCCCAGCACTCAGGAGGCAGAGCTAGGAGGACTGCTGTGAGTTCGAGGCCAGCCTGGGACAACAGAGTGAGTTCTAGGTCAGCCTGGGCTAGAATGAGAACCTACCTCAAAAAAAAAAAGTCACACAGAGCACAGCCTGAAAACCACTGCTTCCCACAATACGAAGTAACACAGGGCAGGGCATGGGCACAGCCTGACGGCAGCATGGGGACCAGCCGGGGGCACCTTTAGTAAGAACCACAAAGAGCAGTGGTTGAGTACTGCCCAGGGCAGGTGCTGCCCTAAATGCTTTGCCAGTTTTAACTCAATCCACTCTCCCAACAGCCCAGTAAAGCAGACACTATTAGTGTCCATAGAGCCCAAGTGAAGAAATTAAGGCATAACAGACAAGAAATTGACCTAAGGTCTCCTAACAAATGAGCAATGGAATACACTCTGCAAGAGCGACAGGGCAGCTCAGAGTTGATTCCGCAGCAGGGGCCATGACGCCCAGGGCACAAGTGCCTGCAGAAACCACATGATGTCAGTGGCCGCAGCACCGACCCAAAGTCTCTTTCCCCCATTTGACCTTGATTTCCCGTCATTCTTAGAACTCTTGACAATTCTAGGGTTGAACCAACTTGGATGACATCATTTCCAATCGGGACTCAGTGACATATGGTGGTAATAACAATGTATTATAGAAAATGCTAAGAAAGAAGTTTTAATTTCATTTTTAAAATTATTTTTACCTTTTTGGGGGGGTTCAAGATAGGGTCTTACTCTAGCCCAGGCTGAACTGGAACTCACTCTGTAGTCCCAGGCTGGCCTCTAACTCACAGCAATCCCCCTACCTCTGCCTTCCAAGTGCTGGGATTAAAGGTGTGTACCACTACACCCTGCTAAAAGAATTTTTAAATATTTTTATTTATTTATTTGCAAGGGGAGAGGATTGTGTATTAAAGGACCTCCAGCCACTGCAAACAAACTCCAGACACATGTGCCATTTTGTGCATCTGGCTTTATGTGGATATTGGATAACTGAACCCAGGCTGTTAGGCTTTGCAAGCAAATGCCTTAACTGCTGAGCTATCTCTCCAGCCCAAGAAAGAAGGTTTAAAGTATTCTCACCACAAAATAATGTATAAAGTAATGATTAGTTTAATTTAGCCATTCTACCGTGCCTGCATATATCAAAACCTCATTGTTGTATACCATAAGTGTATATTACTTTTGTCAATTAAAAATAAATGGACAAGCCAGGCGTGGTAGCACATGCCTTTAATCCCAGCACTTGGGAGGCAGAGGTAGGAGGATCACCATGAGTTCAAGGCCACCCTGAGACTACATAGTGAATTCCAGGTCAGTCTGGGCTAGAGTGAGATCCTGCCTCAAAAAAACAAAACAAAAAAAATAATAATAATAAATAAATGGACAAGCTAGGCAAGGTTGCTCATGCCTATAATACCAGCATTCTGGAGGCAGAGGTAGGAAGATCTCTTCAAGTTCAAGGCCAGCCAGGTTGTTGTAGTTAACTTGCTTGTTGTCGCACAAAGAACCAGACCAAAAGCAGCTTGTGGAGAAAAGGGCTTATTTTGACTTACAGACTTGAGAGGAAGCTCCATGATGGCAGGGAAAATGATGGCATGAGCAGAGGCTGGACATCACCTCCTGGCCAATATCAGGTGGACAACAGCAGCAGGAGAGTGTGCCAAACACTGGCAAGGGGAAGCTGGTTAGAACCCCCATAATCCTGCCCCCAACAACACACCTCCAACAGGGTTCCAATTCCGAAATTGCCATCAGCTGGGGATCAAGCAATCAGAACACATAAATTTATGGGGGACACTGGAATCAAACCAGCGCACACCTGATGTGGCAGAGGTAATGTCCAGCCTCTGTTCATGCCATGCTTCCCCTGCTATCATGAAGCTTCCCTCGAGACTGTGAGCCAAAATAAAAAACTTTCTTCCCATCAACTGCTTTTGATCAGGTGTTTTGTGCCAGCGAGAGAAGGTAGCTACAATAGAGATCTACACAAAGAAATGAGGAGTATCAGAAGGTAATGTGAGTAAATATAAATAATTCAGCCAGGCCTGGTGGCACCAGCCTGTAATACCAACTGCTCAGGAGTCGGAGGCCCAAGAATCATAAGTTCAAGGCCTCCTTTGGCTGTAGAATAAGACACCATCTCAAAAGAAAAGTGAAAGAGGGTGGGGATATAGCTCAGTGGTAGAGCACATACCTAACATGAGGCCCTTAGTTCCATTGTAGGGTGGTTCGTGGTTAAAGGTACTTGTTGTGAAGTCTGATAGCCTGGGTTCAATTCCCCAGAACCCATATAAAGCCAGATACACAAAGTGGTGCATGCATCTGGAGTTCATTTGCAGTGACAGGAGGCCCTGGCATGCCCATATTTATATTCTCTCTCTCTCTCTCTCTCTCTCTCTCTCTCTCTGTGTGTCTCTCATAAAGAAATACTTTTAAAAAAAGCAATAGGGCTGGAGAAATGGCTCATCAGTTAAGGTACTTGCATGCAAAACCCGACAACCCAGGTTCAATTCCCCACATAAAGCCAGATGCACAAAGTGGTGCATGTTTCTGGAGTTTGTTTGCAGTGGCTGGAGGCCCTGGCATGCCCATTCTCTCTTCCTTGCAAATAAAGAAATAAAAATGTAATAATAAATACATAATTCAAACAGTTTCTGGGACTTAAAGAAAAAAAGGATCTATGAGACACACAGTCATTTCTGCAGTATCTTTACTGCGATACCAGAAATAAATTATCTTCAAGCATCTTGATTCTGCCCTGGTCCTTTAATCTTCCTCTTCAAGGAAAAATGTGAAGGCACCCAAACCCGCTTGAAAAGCACCTAAAGACACTGGACACAAATAATCCCCGTGAGTCCAGAGAAGAAACTGAATGGAAGTTTCGATGACCCTCCCTGCCTTCCTTTCCATTCAGACGGTATCGCCAGGGGAGAGACATTTTTAGATCGTTCTTTTACTACAGTTCGATATCTCTGCCCATAACCAAAGGAAGCACGCTGGCATTTTCAACATCAAAGGATCGATCGTTCCTTTGTGCATCTGTGTCCGTAGAGACAGAAACAAAGTGACTTGGGCCTGAGTGAGCCAAACACATATCACAACTCCAGTGACGGAAATCAAACAGACTTTATGAATCATCTCATCCTGTCTCTTGGATCCAGGATCGAGCTGAGTCTGTGACAAGTCCCCATGCTGAGCGAGGTCACTGCATGCCTCTGGCAGCCGGGGCTTTTCATATAGTCCTTGAATCTCAAGATAAATGGGTTTTGCTAACTCACTGCAGATTTCCTTGGTGGGTTTGGTATGCTACCTCTTAAAGACCTTGCATCAATTTCGTAGTATCACCTTAGCAGCAGATAACCCTTGCATAGGGTTTAGTATGTGCCCTGCACAGACTCAAAGTGACCTTACCTGTATACAATATGGCTCTATGCCTCGTATGTATGCACTCAGCCCTCACAACAGAGGAAACTGGAGCAGAGAGTTTGGGTAACTTGGTCCAATACGATGAGACTAGCAGGTTTCAGAGCTGGGGATTCAGACCCAAGGCTCATCCAGCTCCTAACCTGTACCCTGCATGGCCTCTAGCAATTATCGGAAGCTAAAATGTTATAAAATCAATTGAGTTCTAGAAACGTTTTCAAAACAACTATGATAGTCAGCCTTCCAGCACTATGACAAAATACATGACAGAAATAATTTAAAAGGAGAAAAAATTATTTTTCTCTCCTTTTTTTTGAGGTAGGGTCTCACTCTAGCCCAGGCTGACCTGGAATTCACTCTGTAGGCCCAGGCTGTCCTAGAACTCACAGCAATCCTCCTACCTCTGCCTCCTGAATGCTGGGATTAAAAGAATGTGCCCGGAGCTGGGCGTGGTGGCGCACGCCTTTAATCCCGGCACTCGGGAGGCAGAGGTAGGAGAATGGCTGTGAGTTCGAGGCCACCCTGAGACTACAGAGTGAATTCCAGGTCAGCCTGGGCTTCTATCTCAAAAAACCAAAAACAAACAAACAAACCAAGAAGAGATTTGGTAGAGGGGGATTTGGAAGGAGGAACAGGGAGGATGTGGACGGGGAATACGATTATGGTATATTGTCTACATGTGTGAAAGTTGTCCATAAAAATAGAGAATTTGTCCAGGCAGGAATCAGTGAAGAGGGTGTTGACACATGAAACAGGGAAAATACTACTCGACACACAGCTCTTGACAGGCCGCTAGCTTGGGGCTGCCCATAAAGCAGGCAGTTTATTTGGAAAGTGATTTCAAATAAGCATAACGAGACAGTGGGCAAAGACAAGTGGGAAAGAAAGGGAAAAAAGACCTTATTAATATGTCCTTAATGGGCTGGAGAGATGGCTTAGTGGTTAAGGCGCTTTTCTGCAAAGCTTCACGAGCAGAGTTCAATTTCCTCAGAACCCACATAGTCAGATGCACAGTAGCTCAAGCATTTGAAGTTTGATTGCAGTGACTGGAGGGCCTGGAGTGCCCATTCTCTCTCAGTCTCTCTCTCTCGGTCGCTCTCTCGGTTTCTCTCTCTCTCTCTCTCTCTCTCTCTCTCTCT
>PVHP010046644.1:0-13210 GCA_004024765.1 Zapus hudsonius | reverse complement strand
TGCATAGTCCTGACCAAGTTCTTTCTCTCCCTCGTAAGCCAAATCTCACAGTCCATAGTTCTTACTTCATTCAGGTCTTTTAATTCTGACCAGAATGGTTAATCAAGCTGTACTCACAGCACTGCGAAGTGTCTCTCAGGCTGAGATTTCAAATCCTTCCACATTCCTCCTATAGATCACTTCCAAAAGCCCAAAGCCACAAGATCAGGGTTCTAGCAGCAACAGATGACCCCACATCCTGGTACCAAAATTGTTGTAGTCACCTTTCTAGTTGCTGCACAGAAAGAACCCAAGCAAAAGATCCTTGTAGAGGAATGGGTTTATTTGGCTTACGGACTCGAGGGGAGACTCCATTCTGGCAGGGAAAACGATGGCATGAGCAGAGGGCTGGACATCACCTCTGCCACAGCACTGCAAACAGCGGCAGGAAGGTGTGCCAAACACTGGCAAGGGGAAGCTGGTTTATAACCCCAAAAGCCCGCCCCCAACAACACAGCTTCTTCGAGATTGTAAAACCCAAACTGCCATCAGCTGAGGATCAATCTATCAGAACACATTCAATTCTTTGTGGGGGACACCTGGATCAAACCATGACAGCTTCTAATCTATTTACAGAGTTATACAACCTACACTTCTCTTGAATTCCAGAATATTTTCATCACTCAAAAAGACACTCCCTTCCATTAACAATCACTTCTCATTCCCCATCTTTCCCTCCCTTTGGGAAACACTCATCTACTCTATCTCTATGGATTTGCTTACTATAAACATTTTATATTTTAAAAATCGTATAATTTGTGGTCTTTTGTGTCTGGTTACTTTGACTTAGAATGTTTTCAAATTTATTCCATATGATGTCATGTGTCTGCAATTTGTTCCATTTTATTGCTGATAAAATATTATTTTGTAGAAATATCATGTTTATTGGTCCAGGCAATCATCTCTCAGCATTTTGGTTAAAATCAAGTTTATTTTTCCACTCAATAATTGAGAAATATTCACTTAGAGTGAATAGTGTGGCTAAGGGCTGAAGAGATAGCTCAGTGGGTGAAGTGTATTCCACACAAGAATGAGGACCTGAGTTCAGATCCCCAGTGCCCAGGTCAGAGGCAGATGAAGGGGGCATGCCTACAACCCCAGTGCTAGGAGGCTCCCTAGGGCCTGCAGGCTAGCTAGTCTAAGTATGTGGGTAAATTCTAGGTTCAGCAAGAGATCCTGTCTCAGGAAATAATAAAGACTACAACTGAGGAATACAGCCACCATTGACCTCTGGTCTTCACACTCACACATATACATATGTATACAAGTATGCACACATACCACACACATACATACACATGCAAAAACAAATAGATGAATATTTGCTAATAACATAAAATTCATTATTCATTCCTTTCTTTTAAGTTTTCCTCTTTGGAGAGTCATGAATAGAAGGGGGAAAGCCTAACCCCATGAAAAATTGATCAGACCTGCAACTCCCTGTCCCAGTTATTGGATCCTTCCCACACTGAGCTGTTGGTCAAAGAGCCCGACATGGACCCCAAAACAAGACAAGATTCTGTCAAGGCTCTTGAATACCCACCACAGGCCAAAGGTCAGATCCTATTTTTATAGAAACCACAAAAAGACATTGAAAAACACTGAGAGACCCTCCGAGATCCAGAATTGTAACCAGTCCCCAGATGGTAGCAAGTGCAGTGCTGGAAGGCACTACATAAGCTGCTAGGGGAAATTTGTCGATGATAATTGAAGAAGGCAGAGACCACTGATATAAAATGCAGACTGTTGCCATAAGAAGGCTGAACCCATTTCCTTCTGGGAGAGAACAGTGAGCCAAGAAGTGATCACTTGGGCAATAGAGGCACCAAAACCTGGGGGGAGGGGTAATCAACAGCTTTTAAATTGGCCAAGAAATCCACTCAGTGACAAGGAAATCTTAACTGGAATTGGGACTCAGGGCAAAATCCTTTGGGAAATAAAAAATTGGGGCCCCAAAAAGAAATGTACATTACCAGAGAACTACAGAGAGGCTAATTTCAATAGAATCTTGCCAAATTAGAAATGTCTATCTCATTTAACCTATATTGATCTCACTCTCTGGTGGAGATTCTGTTTGTATTTTTCAGAAGGCAGTGAGAGAGTCGTGGTCATTCCAACTCCACCAACGAGCCACAGGGTGAAGGCTGACATCCCAGCAAGAGATGAACCACCCCAGGCCTATCATATAGACCCTAAGTGATACCCTTGAAAGAGTGGCAAGAGACCTATAACCACAGCCAATCAGTCAACCCAGGATAAGTCAGCGAGACAGACACCAATGACTTCCAATGCAACTTAAGAGTAGAAGCACAGAGACTCTAAGATCTCAACAATAAAGCAGTCTTAAATTTCACCAACCATGACTCAGGGAACTGAGTGGAAGAGGGGGCAGAAAGATTGTAACAGCCACGGTGGGGGAGGATATCCAGAGACATAGCCACCCTCAGGAACAACACACAAAGGGCAGGGGAGGGCCGGAGCCTGGCTGCCTCCTATGCTATCCATAACCCCCATCCCATTGGTCCAGTATGCCCAATATGGTCCAGTATGAGGAGGATACCCAGTGGATTGGGGGCAAGTAGAAGGGAAATGGGAATACCAGTACAATATTTGCTCATACAATGTATCTAATTTTGGATAATAAAGATTCTTTTATAAAAAGTTCTCTTCTTTTCAATTTTTTGAGCCAGAGTCTCATGCAGCCCAGACTGGTCTTGAACTCACTATAGCTAAGGCTGGTCTTGAATTCCTGATCCTCCTGCCTATACGACCCAAATGCTGTGATTACAGGCTTATACTATTATGTCCCACTTTGAATTAATTTATTCTAATTCATTAGACTCCCTTTGTACTAAAAAAGTTACTGTGTGCTCCCCTAAGTCTACAATAAGGTTAAATAAAGATTTAAGAAGACTAAAATTCCCTGTGCAGGCCAGCTTTGCTATGTCAAATTTAGGGAGACGCTTTACCCAGTGTTCTTCAAACTTTCCCAGCTTTAGCATGGGGAGTTCTGAGGAAACTTTTAGTCCTAGCCACACACCGCTGGGAAGAATCTCCAAACCAGGCACAGTTTATGGGAGTAAACGATTTATTCAAGCTACAGATCCAGGGGACATTACATAAAAGTGAAAGAGGCTGGTCATCTTTCACAGGTCCAAGCAGAGAGAAAAACCCATCACCAACACCACACACAGAACAGCAAACAGGCAGGAGCCAAGAAGAGAATGTCTTCCCCTTTATATAGGCTTAGGGTGGGGTCTTACAATTCTATCCCAGACTTAATGGCTTCTTGAGTCTCTGGAATTTCCTTCCTGCACTGCCCACACAGGAAAAGATGTTTACTTCTAGCTCCTTTGAGCTTCCTTACATCCTGCCCCCTACTGAGAGGCTGCCTTCCTGTGAACATCCTCAGAGACACACCCAAGATTACTTTAAAGGTCAAGTTGACATCAAAATTTAACCATCGCAGTGATTTATATTAAAAGAAATCTCTAGAAAATCCCCCACTTGGGATGAGTTT
This sequence comes from Zapus hudsonius, assembly GCA_004024765.1. Taxonomy (NCBI): domain Eukaryota; kingdom Metazoa; phylum Chordata; class Mammalia; order Rodentia; family Dipodidae; genus Zapus; species Zapus hudsonius. The sequence goes on along the minus strand of PVHP010046644.1, from coordinate 9,651 downwards.
CATGGTTTCTGATCAACTAGTATAAATGCTGATTTCTGCAACAGCTATCATTTTTCTACACCTACATTTAACAGCAAAGTTACTGTTTCAATTCTTATTATCAACAGCTATAATTTTCTCATGTACTCATTTTAGAGTGACTTGACAAGGATATCTGCTGTGTATAATGTTTTAGGGGAGTAACAGGTGTGCATTATTTCCTGCTAGCAAGCTGAAAGGCCTCCTGTCCATAGAGTGGCAGTGTTGCATTCCACAAACCCAAGCAGAACTGAAATAAAAGATCAGTTTATTAAACTGATGGCAGTCACCCAGAGCTAACTACTGATGTCTTCCATTGCATGATCGTGACAAGAAATGCTACTAACTTGACTAAACAGTTCAATGGCTATTGATTCTGGCCTTTCAAAAAAAATGTTTGTTTTTTTAATTGCTCCTGGGGACTGGAGAGATTGCTCAGTGGTTAAGGCACTTGCTTGCAAAGCCCAACACCCCAGGTTTGATTCCCCAGTACCCACATAGAGCCAAATGAATAAAGTGGCACATTCATGTGAAGTTCCTTTGCAGAAGCTAGAAGCCCAATTTTGTCTGTCTGTCTTTCTTATCCCTATCTCCCTCTACCTGCAAACAAATAAATATTTTTTAATTACTCCTGAAAGAATCATAGGATTTTAGGAGCCTTACAAATCACAAAATTCAAAGGTTTAGAGTTTTTGGCACACACCCTCCAAAAAACTTTCTGATATTGCTCATCCATGCTCATGACATTTTATGGAATGTAAATTCACCGTTTTCCCTTTGTTTATGATAGGATATTAAAGACGGGCATAGTAGTGGACTCTGTAACCTTAGTACTTGAGAGATAGGGTCAGGAGGATAAGAGTTCAAGGTCATCTTCAGCTCCTCAACTACATAATAAGATTGAGGCCAGAATGGGCTACATGAGCCTCTGTGTTAAAACAACCAACCAAAAAACTTAAATTAGCAAAAATTAATCTCATTGACTACATACCATTTGTACAAATATCTACCCTTTGAGAAAAGGGTACAAAATCAACAATGCTTAGGTCGCACTGGCTTTTCCAATGTTTGCAAACTTGAATATATATATATATCCTTGTTCCTCTCAAATTTTTAGAAACAATGTATGCTTTTTCCTATAAACATCTAGAGCTAAAATATTCTTTTTCTAACTTTTTCTCAAGGTAGGTTCTCACTGTAGCCCAGGCTGACCTGAAACTCACTCCATAGCCCTAGGCTGGCCTCAAACTCATGGCAATCCTCCTACCTCAGTCTCCTGAGTGCTGAGATTAAAGGCATGTGCCACCACTTCTAGCATTTTTTCTGACTTTAAAAGTTTATTTATTGTGTGTGTGTGTGTGTGTGTGTGTGTGTGTGTGTGTGTGTGTGTGTGTGCCACACATAAGCCTGTTTCCCTGGTTCCCTGTGGCCCATGGACTGAAAAGTCCGTGGAATGGTTGGAGAATTGGAGGAGGAAATGAAGTAGGTACTAGTAACCTTGCTACACAATAGCTGGGTATTCAGCAGTTTGAAAGGTTTTTGACATTGTTTAAACTTCGGTGTGCTCAGTGCTCCCCTTTGTCAACCCCCACCTTGGAAATGCTAACGCAATCTGCTTCTGGAAATTCCCCACTGTGCTTGACTAACCCCTAGCCCCCTTCTTGCCTTGGTAAAGAGTATACAGGAAGGTATAAATTAGGTCAGGGCCACAGTCCTTTGAGAGCTATCTTGGCTGTGGACCCCAGAATTGAGAACAAATCTCCTCTCCTCCCTTCCACTTCACACAGACACTGTGACCTGACACAGGACACCTATGGCACTCAGTTCACATTTGATCTTTGTTTATTATTTGTTGGCTCAGCAATATATTCAGTTCTATGTGCAGTGAGTATCTATCTCCTTACTAACAAAATGAGGCTGGACTAGAGTCCCACTCAGAAACTTTAAGAAAGAAGCTGATCTCTCAGAGGTTTTAGTTGGTTTATGCATTCAGGAAAATAAAGAAGCTTCTGCTTACCTTTCCTCTTTCCTAGTATCCTGTGGACAAATTAAAATGGCATCTGAATTTTAGCTCTAGAACCAGGTAGGGTGGCTAACCACTTTAAACTTGGCACTTGTGAGATGGAGAATCAGAAGTTCAAGGCCAGTGTCTACTACATAGGGAGTTGGAGGTCACCTTGGGCTACATGAGTCTCTGCATCTAAAACAACAAAACCAAAAATAACAGCAACAATTAATAAAATTACATATTGATAATGTTCTTGGTGTTTGCCAGAACTAGTTGGTCAGACCCTATTGCTGAACACACCAGATAATTCAGTTGCAGGACACTGAGAAATCAAGCTGAACTAAATTGGAAGCCTCTTCCCTGCTGACTAGCTGTCATATTGCTACAAAGTGTTATGCAGGCTGCTTTGGAGAAAAGTCATCAATGGTCTTAACCAGCAGTGGACCCTGCAAGCTATACAACTGGCAAGACAGGTAGGCAAGACATGCCTCCTGGTATGAAATAGTAGCCTGTCAATTATTAAGAAAACCAACTGTTGATTGGATTTGAGGCCCATTCCTTGGAAGGGAATTCATGCCTGGTACTGAAAAAATCTTTTCAAAAACTGATAGCTAAGGAAGTCATTGGCCTTAGGGGGGAAGCTACTACTGTTTGACTAAATGGATATGCTGTGCCAATCAAATTGCCCCAAATATTTAGATTCAAGGTTATATTAGTGCTGATCTTACTTTCTGGGCTGGAGAGATGGCTCTACAATTAAGGTGCTTGCCTGCAAAACCTAGCAATCCAGGTTTGATTCCCCAGTACCCACATACAGTCAGATACACAGTGGTGCATGTATCTAAAGATTTAGAATAAAAATAAATTCCAAAACTGCCATCAGCAGGGGATTAAGCATGCAAAACACATTAAGTTTATGGGGGACAACCGAATCAAATCACCACACAATGATACTTTAACAATTGGTCTATTCAACCTCAGTTCAGCTTCCAAGCAGTCTGTACTTACAATGAATCAATCCATCAATACTTAACATTCAGTCTTTCCTACTGTGTTCCCTCTTTTATCTACATAATACCTTATGTCTTTTTATTTTTCCTAGTATCTCATGTTGAACTCCTCAGGCTTCTGCCATGTGTATAGATTAGTCAGTTCCAGAGTGACTAGACCAGGGACTTAAGTCTCCTTGTTAGGGGCAAGTATCTTCTAGAGCTTGACTTTCAGGGTTCGCATTAGATCCCTACTGTTATGACTGGCTGAGGATGTTGTCCTTGTTTTACATATTAGGCTGGGCTCCATATTTGCCCTAAATATACCCCAGATATATACTCTAAGATCTGTCCCTTATAATATACTTTTTCTTTGGTAGGACTATTTATTGGAGGCTTGAGATTTAAGCCTGATTTTATGGAGCCATACATTTAAATTATTTGACCCTCATAAACACACAACCATCTTATAATGTAAATTTTATTTCATCTAACCTTAATTTAAAAGGTCTCCATAATCTTTATCAACTCTAGAGGCAAAAAGTAAACATTTCTATTGTAGTAAGGCATAGCAAGAAGAGATTAGACTAACACAAATGATTAACTAGCAAGTGAACATAACCAATGAAGGAAATTTTGGATTGTTTACTCAAAGGCACAGTGGCTGACTAATCAAGGCCAGGTAGAGACACAAGAAGGCATGAGTTAATGTAAGAGCTTAGTACTGTAAGCCAGCATCAGACAAGGGAGCCTATGAGAATATTTTGTGGTTATACTCTCTTATTGGGTACTTAAGACTATGTAGGCAGCCAAAATTAATGTTAATTTCAGAGATCAGTAATGGCTCTGTAGGAGAGACTCTTAGGGACCTGTGAAGAGCTCTGTGACTCTCGGCATTGTGTTATCTGTCAGAATATGTCAAGGCCATACAGACTATGTGGCTTTCCTTCTTTTGGAATCCTAGAGGACTGTTTCTTCTCTGATGTAACTCCCATGTTGCAGACACACTGATTTGAAGTCCATCTCTAGGTCTTCATGTATTCCCTGATCAAGAAGACAGGTAACTAACCAGAGGCTAGATGCTAGAAGTGTCCCATCATTTCCTGTGGCCTTTTGACCTGGAGAGATCTCAATAGGAGGGTGAGCCCTTTTTAGTTTCTAGTGTCCACCTGGGATTGGCCGTAGTGTCTAACTTTTTATATGGATCTTCAGCCATCAACCCCCTCCAGGAAGATTTGCATTATAGCCTGTATCCTTCCTCCTCCTTCCTGGCTGTGGGGGGTGAGGGAATTCTGGCTTTGAAGTTTCTTATTGTTATACAGGCTCCAAGGAAGCTTCCTGACTTTCCTGTTATATAATTTTAGCCCAACAGGTAATACCATCCTTAATAGTTAATTTTCCAGCTGATTGGGGAGGATGGGGTTGTTGCAAAATCAGTAACCACAGACTCAAGAAGAGAGTCTATAGGTTTTTTTTATTCTCTGGACTGGGCATGGTTTACTGGTTGAGTGGGAGTCATCCAGAGTTCCCTCTGGAAACCAATTAATATTAAAGTTGGCCATCCTAACTCACAGAGGGTCTTTAAATTCCATGGTATCATCTTTAGTATCATAATTTCCTGAATATCCCTTTCTGAAGTATACTTTCTCATGTAGTCTAGGAAAATGGGATTGGTGGAGAATTCGCCACCCCCCCCTCCCGACACACAGTAAGTTTTCCATTCAGTAGGTACTACAAAACTGACCAAAAAAAAGAGTTCCTGGAAGCAGGCACTGCTTCATTCTGTAGTCACATACATACACAAGTACATAATTCATCCTTTATTTAGAATATATGCATTTTCTTTAAAATTTTTATCCTATTTAAAATCAATAACCATTGTCACCTTTGTATCACATAAAGCTAAAAATCAATCTGTTTTCCTTGGAGAGTGGTAACCACACCAAGGCTTTGGGTGAAACTCCTGTGTGGGATCAGCTCACGCCAGCTCCACATGATCAATTCCAGTTCCAGTTTTAATTTCAGTTACAATTCCAATTCTAATTTCCTGGGGAGTTCTTGCCTGGTCTGGATGTTTAGTCTTATCTTTTCTACTCAAGAGCTCTGGCCCTGGGTCCCTCAGTCCCCTTGGACCACTGGATAGGACCCAGAATTCTGTGAGGTGTCTGCTTCCCAGTTCCCAGAGACCTTTGGCAAGATAAGATGCCTGAGAGTAGCATCCTCTCCCTGACCAATGGGAGTTGTGGCAAAGAAGCAGCTTAGTGGGGCCTCCAGATATGAAGTAGGAGGATCTCTGGAATGATGACTCCAACAACAGCATGAGTGGAAGAGAGGAGATTTATTTTTTTCTTTTTATTTAAAGGATTTTTTTCTTTATTAAGCAGAGATGAGAGAGAGAGAGACAGAGAGAGAGAGAGAGAGAGAGAGAGAGAGAGAGAGAGAGAGAGAGAGAGAGAGCACACCAGGGCCACACCTTGTGGTCTGGCTTGTGTGGGTACTGGGGAATTGAACTTGGGGCCTTAGGCGCTGGAGGCAAGTGCCTTAACTGCTGAGCCATCTCTCCAGCCTGAGGAGATTTATTCTTGAACCCAGGGTCCACAGCTGAAATAACTCTCAAAAGACTGTGGTCCCAGACCCAGTCTGTAGCTTCATGATATACTCTTTACCAAGGTAGAGGGGTTGGTGGGGGATTAGGCAAGCAAAGCCATGACTTTCCATAGCAGATTGTATAGATTGGACAAGGGGGGCAGGGGCTGAGCACACCAGGAAATTTTACATAATTTTAAAAACCTCTTCAAACTGCTGAATATTTGGTTACTGTGTATTCAGGTTACTAGCACCACAGCCAGGTTACCATCTACTCTCATTTCCTCTTTCTTCTAACCATGCTAGGGGCCCAGCAGCCCTCAGCTATTCCTGGGACTTTCCAGTCCATGGGTCACAGGGCCACAGAAGAGGCTGGATGTACTTTAACATTTAACAATTGGTCTATTCAGCCTCAGTTCAGCTTCCAAGTAGTCTGCACTTACAATGACTCAATCCATCAATACTTCCATTCAGTCTTTCCTATTATATGTGGAATAAGAAGTCTGATCTTTAAGGTCTCTTTATTCTGTCATCTCTTCTACATGCCTTTCCTCTTAATTGCCTATTGGTGCTTCACTTGCCCTTGTTGATCCAAACACTTCTCATGGCAGTGCTTAAACCTAAGCATGAAAACAATGAGAACTGAATGTAGGAGAACATGATTAAGTGTATGCTTGGTTTGGTTTGATTTAGTTTTAATTTTTTGAATCAGGGTCTCACTATATTGCCAGGCTTACCTGGAACTCACTGGTAGTCCAGGAAGTCCTTGAAATTGTGATCTTAAAAAAATATATTTATTTGAACTAGAGAGAAAGTATTTGTCCACTAGGGCCTCCGCACTCTTGTGTCATTTTGTGCAGCTGGCTTTTACATGAGTACTGGAGAATTGAACCTGGGCCTGCAAACTCTGCAAGCAAACACCTTTAACTGCTGAGCCATCTCCCCTGCTGTCCCCCATTTAAAATAATATTTATTCATTTTTATTTATTTGTTTGTTTATTATTTATTTATTTATGAGAGAGAGAGAGAAAGAAATGGCACTGCAAACAAATGCTAGATGCACTTAGTTCATCTGACTTTTCACATGGCTACAGGGGAATCAAACAACATCAGGTTTTGCAAACAAGTGCCTTTAGCTGCTAAGCTAGCTCTCCAGTCCCTCCCCCCTCTTTTTTTGACACAGGGTCTCAAGTAACCCAGGCTGACCTCAAACTCTCTATGTAGCTAAGGATGAACTTGATCTTCTGATCTTTTGGAGTGTTGAGATTATAGGCATGGGCTATAAACCTAATTTATGCAGTACTGGGAATCTAACTGAAAGCTTATATGCAAATAGTATCTGTCAGGTGTTGTTTTTTTGGGGGGCGGTATTCTGAAAAAGAGGATCTAAGACAAAAACATGGGTTTAATGAATCAAATTCCTTTATTAATCTCCCCCAGTTGGAAAAACCTCTGTAACTAATGGAAAGAAAGAGAGGGAAAGGGAACCTGCTGCTGGCCTATAGGTGCATAGGCCTTAACTCTGCGGGTGAGAATGTTGATGAGGGAGGGGGGATCTGTGAGCTAGGGGAGAAGCAGAGAAGGGAAGTGACATGGCTGAGGATAGAGAAGGAAGTAAATGGACCTAGAGTGGGCAGAGTTACTGCCTGTGCCCATGGCAGGGGAGGGTCTAGAGGCCGCAACTGTAGGTTATGGTGGTAGAGAGTGATGGTTGGGAGAAGGGCCAAATGTATTTTGCAGCTGGAAGGAACTGCTAACAGGGCCTATGGAGGGGTGGAGTAGGGGCATGCCATGAAGAAAGGCAAGCAGCTAAGAGACATGACAGTGACACGAGGGACACAAGGTCTACCCCACAAGTCAGAAAGCTGTAGAGATACATCCTTACGCCCTCCAACAAAAGGTCTTCACTTTATCATTATCATTATTATTGTTGCTGTTATTAATGACCCTGACTCTTTTCCTTCCCTCTGTGTAATTTATTTTGGTGGGGGGAGAGGGTACTTATTGTATTTATGACACAGGACCCCATGGAGCCTAGGGTGACCTCAAACTTTATATAACAAGACCTCAAACTGATTGTCCTGCCTTTACCTCCCAAATATATTACAAATATGCACAAAAATTCCCAATATTTGAACCTAAATTGGGTGGAGTTTTTTCCTCTCTAAATCACAGAACCAATAACAAGACCTTGTGCTGATTGAGAAACAAAGGACATTTCTATTCTTGCCAAAATAGAAGTAGCAGATAAAACTTGTATTTTAGGAAATTTTGTTTGTTTTAAAATTTTAAAAAACCTTTTTGACAGTGTTATACATGTATATATTTTGGTCATATTGATCCTCCATTTACCTTTCCTGTACACTTCTCACTTCTGTTGATCCTTTCCTGCTTCCAAGTGGGCCCCCCTCTATTTGCTTTCTTTTTTTTAAAAAAAAAAGAGCATGTGCAGCTTTCTATTGGCTACACCATTGAAGAAAATGTCTTCCCCTTCTCTTTATCCATAAACTACCAATAACTCCTTGGAGACAGGTGGGGTCTCATAATCCTGTCCTACACCTATGAGGCAATGTTGATGGGCCTGATCTTTTGCAAGTCTTATGCAGGTAACCAAAGCTGTTGTGGGTTCCTGAGTACAACAGCCCTGTCACACACAGAGAGAGTTCCACAGCAATGTTCCTCATCCTCCATATCTTACATTTTTTTCTACCCATTTCCCACAATGTTCCCTGAGCCTTGGATGGGGGTAATAGATGTCCCTTTTAAGGATGAGCATCCAATAGTCCCTTATTCTAGGCACTTTGACCTGACTTATGAGTCTGTGCAGTAACCACTGCTCACTGCAGAAAGAAGCTTCTCTGACCACATCTGGGAGCAGCACTAATCTATATTCATAAACATAAATGTTTAGAAGGCATTTTGAGGGGCATAACATTACCATTTAGCAAAACAATAGCAGTAGCTTCCCTCCTCTCACGCCCAAGGTTGATGCCTCCTTCTGGCTTTTGACCAGGGACTTTAACTAGGGATTAATTCCTTCCTATGAAGCAGGCCTCAAATCCAATCAAAAATAAGTTAGTAATCCTTATAATACTCATGCACTGTTGCACCAATCTACAAAAAGTTTGAATTTTCCTTCACCAGCCTGCATAGTGACTCTGACACTCTAAATGCCAGCCAGCAGAGAGAGGGTCCTATTTCCATTCTAGTTCTATTTCTCCATATACTGTAACTAAAGTGCACGGTGCCTTCAGCAAGGCGATCTTGCCATCTTGTACTGGTGGGCAACCAAGAACTTTTTGAGATAGAGTTTTGTATCCCAGGATACAACCTTGAGCTTCTCCTATCTGGGAGGCCCAAGTGTTAGAAACGGAGTGAATAGATGATACGATAGGTGTTCAAGTTGACCCAGGGAAACATTTTACTGCAACAGTTTTCATGCCTTTTGTCCATTTACTTTCTTCTTCTTTTGCTTCATTTCAGAAACAGGTTTTATTATGTAGGCTAGGAAGGTCTCAAACTTTCACCCCCTCTGCCTCAGCTTCAGGAGTTTGAGCATTATAGGCATTCTATTAGTTACCTTTTTGTTGCTAGGAGAAAATAACTGGCAAAATCAGTTTAAAGGAGTAAGGGTTTATTTCAGTTTACAATTCCAGGCTACATACCACTATGACAAACATAAGTCATGGCAGCAGGAGCTTGAAGCAGAGTTGGTCACATTTAACTCACATGAGGAAGCATAGAGCAATGATGCTAGTGCTCAGACAGCTCTCTTCTTTTTACAGTCTAGGATGCCAGCCCATGGAGTTTAAACTAACTCATGATCATCCTGCCAAACTTCCTGAGTGTCATTCTAGACAGAAAGGACATAGAACTACCAATGGACCCAGCTATCCCTCTACTAGGCATCTACCCGCAGGATGCCACATCTCGATGCAGAAAATTTTGTACAACTATATTTATAGCAGCTCAATTCATAATAGCCAAGAACTGGAATCAGCCCAAATGCCCATCTATGGAGGAATGGACAGCGAAACTGTGGTATATTTA
>PVHP010046643.1:0-13170 GCA_004024765.1 Zapus hudsonius | reverse complement strand
AGGAAATGGATTAGCAAGGGCCTGGAGGGGTGGGGCAGATGTGCTGGAGATCTGGATGGGGGGGGTTACATAAGAGCCCAGGTTCCAGTTGGCAGGCCAAAAACAAAACAAAACAAAACAAAACAAACAAAAAAGAGTAAGCAAGGATATAGATTAGTGAGGGCCTGGAGGGGTGTGGCAGACGGGCTGGGGACCTGAAGGCCTGGGGGGAGGGGCCACGTATGAATCCAGGTCCCGGTCAGCAGGCCAAAAACAAAAACAAAAAATTAAGCAAGGATATGGATTAGCAAGGACCTGGAGGAGTGGGACATACGCTGGAGACCAGAAGGATGGGGGAGGGGTTACGTAGGAACAAGAGAAAAAGAAAAGAAGAAAAAAGAGAAAAAAGGAAAAAAAAAGTTGAAAATGAGAGACACTCAAGGGCCCAGGAGGGACAGGATAGACACGCGGAACACGTAGAGGGAGGGAACCCGAGGGAAGCCGGCAGAGGCTGAGGAAAAGCCTCTGTCAGCCATCAGGCTGAGGCTGCTCTGGCCGGGCTTGCTGGTTCGTGACAACTCACTGCCTCTGGCGAGCACGGTCCTCGATGGAAGCTTCCACTGGTGAGAATCCTGTGCTGGGAGGTATCTGCGGCTCAGAGAGTGACTGCAGCTTATGTCCACGACCTGGATCCCTGCTGAAAACCCTGACCCTTGTTTCCCGAGGGATGTGGAGTGTCTGCTCTAAATTTTTAAAATATGACTTTTTTGAGGCAGGATTTTACTCTAGCCCAGGCTGACCTGAATGGAACTCACTCTGTAGCCCAGGCTGGCCTTAAACTCATGGCAATCTTTCTACCTCAGCCTTCTGGGTTCTGGGATTAAAGGCTTGTCAGTTTTTTTTTTTTTTTTTGAGGTAGGGTCTCGCTCTAGCCCAGGCTGACCTGGAATCCACTATGTAGTCTCAGGGTGGCCTTGAACTCACGGCAATCCTCCTACCTCTGCCTCCCGAGTGCTGGGATTAAAGGCGTGAGCCACCATCCCTGGCAGCCTCATCAGTTTTATTCTCTTGGCAAATCTGAGAATGAGACACACAAAATTCCTTATAGGGACATAGCCACTGAAACACAAGGAATGTCCCCAACAGCTCACAGTGTGTCACAACCATAACTGTGGTTAAGCTGCTCTAGAAAGATATGAGAGGCTTCAAATAACAGAGACCAGCATTCTTTCCTGGAGCCAAAGGGTTGTTCTAGGGCTCATGGATGCCATGGATTTGAGATGTCCTCTGCTCCTCTCTTGTTTATTCCTACAGCAAATACTCAAGGCCTGGGGAGAGCTGAGAATCCCTCTTCCCTTAGCAGCATGGAAAGACAGAGCACGCCTTTCAAAGTCTAACTGCTCCAAGTGCTGGATGCAGTTATGCTCATAGTTTCCCAGGAGCTGTGGCAGGCTAAGGTATTCTTAAATTCACATGACGAGCACTAATGATAGTGCTCTCTCCTGACTCATCTTTGGAACATTTTTAAAGCCGAAGCCCCAGATTACAACCTTATTTCACCACAGAGTCAAGCACACTGAACAAAATGTGCAGAGGCAAGGTCAGAAAAAGCCACAGTTCTGGTTTATGATGTCCTGGATTCCCCTTAAGTATATTAACAACAGTGAGATCAAGGTCAGCAGAATCAAAGAGATGAGCTCCAAATTACGACGTTTCAACTCTCACAGCAAGACTGAAGAAATGGGGGAAATTGAAGTATATGCCCATTACTGATTCAGTGCAAGATTTTGTTTCACGTGATTTCTGAATATCCTGAAACCTTCAGGGTGCTGTCAACTTCATTCCACGGTTTCCTTATCATATGACGTATTCATTTTACTATTAGTCATGTACAGTTAAATAATATTCCTTTATTCTTACCATAAATGATCTAGGGAAGGGAATCTTGTCTTTGTTGTTTTCTGTTATATCCACATTATCTGGCACATAATACAGAATTTTCTGGGACATAATACAGAATTAAAATATGGGGCCCTTGCTCAAATATGATCAGGTATTTCAAGATAACAGATCTAGATTGAAATACCTTGTCATTTTTGAATTGGGTGTTGTATAAGCAGCACTTAATAATTATCTATAAACTACTAGCTTATGAAGCACATAATTTTATTATTGTGTATGTGCATGTGTGTGGTGCACATGCTCATGGTAGTTTGTGTGTGAGTACAGGTTCATGTGTGCAAAGGACAACTTATGCAGGGGTGATGTCTCTGGATATTCTCCCTCACAATGGCTCTTACATTCTTTTGGCCCCCTCTTCTGCTCAGGTCCCTGAGTCATGGTGCGTAAGTTTTAAGTCTGCTTTGTTTTTGAGATCTTAAGTATCTCTGGACCTTTGCCCTGGGTTGTGTTTAGTATCATTGGTATCTGTCTCCATTGACCTTTCATGGTTATCAGACTTGCTGTAGTGATTGGTCTCCGTCTTATCTCATAACTTTCTCGTAGGTTTCATTTGAACCCTCTGTAAAGGCTAGATGTGGTTTGTCTCCTGCCAGGATGTCAGCCATCATCCAATGTCTTATTGTTGGAATTGAGTTGTCCACGGCTCTCTTACTCCCTTCTGAAAAATACAAACAGGAACTCCCAGAGACATTGATCCCCTCAATAACATCACACTAAGGTGGGTGGAACCGGGCCGGCTCCTAGGATATCCAAACCCCCTACTCCATGGACTGATCCAGACTGCCCACGGAGGAGGATATCCAGCTGATTGGGGATAGGGAAGAGGGCCATTGGGGAAATGGGGATAACAACTCATTATTTGTTCATTAAATTTATCTCATTATGGATAATAACAAAAAATACAAACAGAATCTCCATCAGAGAGTGAGATCAATAGTTAAATGAGACAATATTGCTATTTTGGCAAGATTCTAATGGGTGTAGCCTCTCTGTAGCTCTCTGTTAGTGGTATTTCCTCTAGGAGTCCAAGTTCTTGGTCTTCATAGGATTTTGGTATTCTCATTTTAATAAAAGTGCATGTAAGGCAGTTTGGTTGACATAATATATGCATTTAGCAAAACAACAGCAGGTGTTACTCCCCTAGGGCTCATGATCTCCCCCATTTTATGGTTTTTACTAGGTCTTCAGTACCAGGCATGTATTCCCTCCTGTGGAGCGGGGTTCCAGTCCAATTAGAGAGCAGTTGGTTTCCCTGCTTTATGATTTTGATTTGAGGCCTGCTTCACTACAGGGAATTCATACCTGGTACTGAGTTGCTAGTCAAAAACTGTGCTAACTGTATGTAAAATGTCACACATAGCTTCATGTATTTGAGTGCTTACTTCCCAGTTGGTGACACTGTTTGGGAATGTCATAAAGCCTTTTGGAAGTAAAGACTTGCTGGAGAACAAGTATGGCACTGGGCGTGCTCCAGCCTCCCAGACCACACTCAGCTCACTCTCTCTACTTCCTCCCCTGCTGACATGAAGATGTGAGACCAGGATCTGCTCCTGCATTGCTTTCCCTGCCATGAATTTTCCCCCTTGAAAGTGTGACCTAGAATACACCTGCTCCTTCCATAAGCTGCTTCTGTGAGAACATAAGTGATATAAATGCCTATGGCTTAAAAGGTCATAGGCCCTAGAGATTGAGCACTCAGAACACATTTGTTTGTGGAGGACACTTGGATCAAACCATGACATACCCATTCAGCCTGTTCACTCCTTGAGTCACAAGACATTTAGCCTTCAGGAGAGTACATGCTGCTGGGCATGGTGGCTCACAACTGTAACCCTAGAACTTAGCAGGCTGAGGCCAAGTGAGTGATTCAAGTTCAAGGCCAGCCTCAATATACCAAAGGGAAGAAAGCATATGGCCTCGATAGAATGATGAGAAGAGCATTTCACCTGTAAATCGGTGGAAATTGAGAGTTCAGTATCATGAAGTGATCATATGTGCTGTTATATGCTGAAAGGTAACTTTCCACAACTTAACAAATACCAATGACTATCACAAAAATAAATTTGGCCTGGTGTAGTGGTGCATGCTTTTCTTTAGTCCCAGCATTTGGGAGGCTGACACAGGAGGGCAGTGAGTTGGAGGCCACCGTGAGACTACATAGTGAATTCTAGATCAGCCTGATCTACTTATCCTTGCATTTCTGGTTAGAAATAACATTTTTATGTTAATAATAAAAAAGTGTGGGCTGGAGAGGTGGCTCAGAAGTTAAGGCATTTGCCTGCAAAAAAACTAATGACCTGAGTTAGATTCCCCAGTACCTACATAAACCCAGATGTACAAGAGACCCAGGCTCTGGCTCCCCCATTCTCTCTCTGACTCTCCTCTCTCTCTCTGTCTTTGCTTGCAAATAAATAAATAAATAAATAAATAAATAAATAAATAAATAAATAAATAAATAAATATTTTTAAAAGTTGCCAGGTGTCCTGGTGCCTGCCTGTAATTCCAACACTTGGGAGTCAAAAGCAGGAGGATCAGAAGTTCAAGACCAACCTGGGTTATATGAAACTATGTCTCACCCCAACCAGAAAAAAGAATCTTAATAATGACAAACAGGTGATTTGCAGGCAATATTAAATATTCTTGCCTGCTCCTTTATGGAGTGTGATCTTTTGCAGATGGGCGAAAAGCAGGGAAGGACTGAAGCACCATTTGCTAAAAAAGAAAACAGGCCAGGTGTGGAGGCACACATCTTTAGGTCCCAGCACTCAAGAGGCAGAGATAGGAGGATCACCTTGAGTTCAAGGCCACCCTGAGACTACATAGTGAATTCCAGGTCAGCCTGGACTTGAGCGAGACCCTACCTCAAATAAAACAAAACAAAATAACCAAAAAAAGGAAAGCAGACCATACTAACTGATCAGAAAAGCGTAGCCTGAGATTGTTTCCTATGTAAAAGTGATTTTATTGGATATAGATCATGTCTCATGTAGCCCAATCTAGCCTTGAACTTGCAATCTTCCCTCATCTCTCAAGGTTGGGAATAGACTTCCACCATCATTCCAGCTTAGTAGTGGGTTCTTATTAAGTGTGGGAAAGGCTTGGAGTTGCTTATCTTTCTGGAGGAAAAATAAACATAGCCTAGCAGCTAACTTTATGAAGCAGGTAAAATTTTCCTGAAGAGGTCTGAGTAGCTTCATGTTGCATGACTTTTCAGAGCCTCCTAGCCTTGAGGACACACTGGTAACCTACTTTGTAAGTTCTTCAGGAGAGGGCCTTAATGTCTGTGTGGGGCTCTGCTCCACAGTTTTCCTGTAGCCTTGGTCACCAGAGGGTGCTGGGCCTAGGAGTTTGAAGCACTCTATTCCTACCTTTTCTAGTTGTAATTGCCAGCTCTACCATCCTTCCTTTCTCCACCAAGAGTGTGTCACGTGGCTCAGAATGGGAGGGGAGAGGGAGGCAGCCACCGGCTTCCCAGCAAGGGGGTAAGGGTGGTGGCAACTGCCCATGACAGCTTCAATGGCCCAGCTCTCCTGCACAGTGGTGAGGCTGAGGGAGGGGGAAATTGGCTATGAGGCCAGGAAAGGGAGGGGATCAGAGAGAGAATAAACGGGGTGTGGTGGTGCTCACCTTAACCCCACCCCTTGGGAGGCAGAGGTAGGATGATTGTTGGGAGTTCAAGGCCACCCTGAGACTACATAGTGAATTCCAGGTCAGCCTGGGTTAGAGCGAGACCCTACCTCGAAAAACTGGAAAGAAAAAAAAAGAAGAGAGAGAGAGAGAACAAATAGAAGAGCAGGATAAAGTAAGAAAAGGCGAGTGGAGAGGGAGAACCAGGAAGAAGGGAGTGGGGAAACTAGTGAGGGATGGACAAGGCTTGTCTGCTCTTGGGGAAGGGGAAATTGCCCCTGCCCTGGATGGGCCTGGGGTGTGTATGGAGGTACAGGCATGGAGGTTGGTGGTGGAGGGAAACCCAATAGCTGGACCACCCCTGGAGCCAAGAAAGGTCTTTGAAATCTCAATATGGCAGGTTGGGGGGAGGGGAGAGTGCAAAATGGAAAGAAGGGATTCAGAAGTTCTTACAGGAGGAGGAAGTCAGGCACTGAGGAAAATACCTGTGGGGATTGAGGAATGACTACTGATTTACCTTTGAAATGCACCATAATTTGGTAGAGAATCATCCTAGATCCAAGCAGTACTGTGGCCTGAGGTGCTCTGTTTTTATAATTCACAAACTTGAGACCAATTTTATACCTTGGAAATGGTCTAAATCTGTTGTGAGTATTATTTACTTCAACTTTTTTTTCCCTTTTAGTTTTTCGAGGTAGGGTCTCTCTCTAGCCCAGGCTGACCTGGAATTCACTCTGTAGTCTCACACTGGCCTCATGGTAATCCTTCCATCTCTGCCTCCCAAGTGCTGGGATTAAAGGCATGCACCACTACACATAGCCCCAATTTTTTTTTTTTAAGATAGAGAGTGAGAGAGAGAATGAGAGAGGAAGAGAGAGAATATGGACATGCCAGGATTTAGAGCCACTACAAACTCCAAATGTGCACCTAGCTTTACTAGGGAATCTAGCCTGGGTCATTAGGCTTTGTAGGCAAGCACCTTAACTGCTGAGCCATCTCTCCAGCCCCCCTTTCTTTTTTTGATACAGGGTCACTAGTGTCCCAGGCTGAATTCAAATGCACTATGTAGCCAAGAATGACTTTGAACTTTGGATCTTCTGGCCTCCATCTGCTGGCAGGTGTGTGCCAGCCACCATGTCAGGACTATGTGGTAGTGGGGGTCAAACCCAGGGTGTGGTGCAGGTTAAGGGAGCACTCTGCCCAATTAACTACATCTCCAGTCCTCATTTCATCTTTCAGGGATATATTATACGGTTTTGCATTGCCACACAGTCTACTTCACTTCTCTGCACTGTCCATAGCATTCCCTCTTATTATATTCCAGAGGACATGAAACTTGATCAAGTTGAAGGCAGAACATAATTTAATGAACAATGTGGGAGACCGCTGAGGCTTAGCCTCAAAGGGAGCTGTGGTTCCTTGCTGCCTCATAGAGTTGTTCCCAGAGATTCACTAGGTAGCTTCCCATGAAGTGGCCAGAAATCACTACCAGTAAAAGTCAAGATAGAATCTGCGGTTGGCCTTTTATAAAGATAATGACAGATCAAACAACGTGGTCGTGAATTCTTTGCTAGTTAAAATAGTCATAATTTGTAAACACAAACCAACTCAACTTGACTTTATTGTTTTAGGCAAAGAGCTTATGTGTTTCATTTTGCAACACTCCATGTATTTTTTTTTCCAAAAGTCATTCTGCTGGCTCAGTAGTGTAGCTGGCTTTCCAAGAGAGACCTGCAGAGCC
Organism: Zapus hudsonius; assembly: GCA_004024765.1. NCBI lineage: Eukaryota > Metazoa > Chordata > Mammalia > Rodentia > Dipodidae > Zapus > Zapus hudsonius. The sequence goes on along the minus strand of PVHP010046643.1, from coordinate 5,860 downwards.
TTGTAAGTGCCTCGTAGATTTGTTTCTTCTTGCTCAAGAAATGTTGTCTGCTAGAAATGGTACAAATCAATCTACTATTTTTTTGAGACAGATCTCGTGTACTCCAAGCTTGCCTTGAATTCTCTCTCTCTTTTTAATAGGTATTTGTGCTTATTAATTTTTACATAAAGAATTAAATCTTGGCTAAATATTTGATATTACAGGACATAGGGCATCTTAGTAACATTTTTCAGAATCAATTGATATTTCAGTTTTATAAACATCAATGCTGAGAATTCCGTGTCACATATATATGTCATATAAAATGGCAGAAGTATGTTTTAGGATTTCAGAAATTTTTGTAGATGCTGTCCTAATCCCAAGCCTAAAGCCATTTAACAATGTTTTATGAAGCAAAACTCAGCAACTCAAATAGCAAGTTTTCAAAGTCAAATAGTCTAACACATTATAGTCCAAAGGTATACTTATTTGATACCTATATGCTGAGGTATCGAATGAGGTACTTTTAATGCATATTAAAAGTCTTTTGTTGGCTGGAGAGATGGCTCAGCAGTTAAGGTGCTTGCATGAAAAACCTAATGACCTGAGTTCGATTCTCCAGCACCCACATAAAGCCAATGCATAGAAGGGACACATGCAACTGGACAGTTTTTTAAATGTTTTTTATTGGTATAAAATTATATATATTAACAAAACAATATGCTCAGTATCATAAGTTATTAGAGAAAAACCATTAAAACCAGGATGACAGTACCTTTTATGCATTATTCTCCCTCACCATTATTCTCCCTCACCTTACATTTTTCCACCACCTCTTCCGCAAATTTCCCTGAGTCATGGTGGGTGAGTTTAAAGTTTGTATAATTGTTAGGTTCTTAAGAGTCTCTGGAGTCATGTTTTAGACTATTTTGGGCATCCTTGGTGTCTATCTCTATCATCCTTCCCTAGGATATCTGCCTTGCTGTGGGAATAGCTCTTTTGCTCATCATATCACTTCCTTAGAGGGTGTGTTAGTCTAAATGGTGAGTTTGCTTATCACCTCACTTCCTTAGAGGTTGTGTTAGTCTAAATGGTGAGTTTGAGGTGGTTCATCTCCTGCTTGGGTGCCCCTATCAACTCAGGTCCTATTGGTGGAATTCAGTTGTCCATGGTTCTCATTGATTTCTGAAAAATACAAACAGAATCTCCAGCGGAGAGTGAGATCATTATTGGTTAATTGAGACAAATATAGCTAGTTTGGTGAGAATTTGGAGGGTTATGGTTAGTGAGGACTTCCCCTTTGAGATCCTGTTCATGGTTCCCATTCACATTCAAGGTTGCCTTGGGTCCCTGTACCAGTCAAGGGTTCCCTGCCACTGAGCAAATCTCAAAGCCAGTTAGCCAGCTGTTGATTCCCCACCTAGGTTGAGCACCACTATTGCACAGATGGGCACTTCTTGTCTTGCTTGGCTGAGAATGTTCTGCATTCTCAGGCCATCTGTGGTGTAGCTTTAGGATGTCCCCTGCTTTCTTGGAACATCATTGGTCTGGTTCCTCTGGTAGCTGGTACAACACCTTCTGGCTTTACACAGGCTAGCCTTCTGGGAACTGGATTCATTTCCAGATTCAGCAGGCTCTCAGTGTTGTGTGATAGTAGACTGTGGTATCTTCAGCAATAGGATATTATCTTTTGCCTGAGGTGGGTATTCAAGAGTTGTGACAAAAGTTTGTCTTATTTTAGGGACCATGTAGGTCACTCTGATCAACAGGTTACAGGGCAGTAACTACTTACTGGATCCGGGAGCCAAAGGTCAGAGTCAATTTGTACTAGAGATAGGCTTCCACCCCCCCCCCCACCCATTTGGGGCCCTTGTTACCATATGATGCCCCAGCTACCTCAGGAATTTATTGTACAGAAGGAAGGATTCTATGGAGTCAGATTATTGTGAGTTTAGATTAGTGCATATCTCTCCCCTCTGTCGCTTCCCCGCTTCAACCCTCATTTCCTTCTGTTGCCTTTGTCTATCTCCTGACAGTCGTGTTTACTTACTGTTCAAGCTTAATCTGATTAGGAGCCACAGATGAGGGAGAAAATGTGGCATTTGTCTCTCTGCTCTTGTGTAAGTTCACTGAGTATGATCTGTTCCAAGACTGTCCATTTTTCTTTGGATTTTGTAATGTCATTTTTCCTCACTGCTGAGTAGAATTCCATGGTGTATATGTACCACATTTTTTTTTTTTCGAGGTAGGGTCTTGCTCTAGTCCAGGCTGACCTGGAATTCACTATGTAGTCTCAGAGTGGCCTTGAACTCATGGTGATCCTCCTACCTCTGCCTCCCGAGTGCTGGGATTAAAGGTGTGCACCACCACTCCTGACTTGTACCACATTTTTGATATCCATTCGTCTATCAATGGGCATTTAGGTTGGTTCCAATTCCTAGCTATTATGAATTGAGCCTCTGTAAACATGGTTGTGCATATTTCTCTATGCTGAAATGAGGAGTCTTCAGATAGATGCCCAGTAGAGGGATGGCTGGGTCCACTGGTAGTTCTATATCCATCCTGTTCAAAAGCCTCCACACTGCTTTCCATAGTGGTCGTATCAGTTTGCATTCCCACCAGCAGTGAAGGAGGGTTCCTTTTTCCCCACATCCTCACCAACATCTATTTTTGGTAGATGTTTTTAATGATTGCCATTGGTTAAGTGATTGCTGTACTTCCTGGGCTACTGGAGGTTTGTTCAGGAAGTTTTCCCCTATTCCTATCTTGTAGAGAGTTCCCCCTATTTTTTCTTCTAGGGTTTTCAGTGTTTCGGGTCTTATATTGAGGTCTTTGATCCATTTGGAGTTGTTTTTTGTGCACGGTAAGAGGAGTGGGTCTAGTTTCATTTTTTTTTTTACTAGTGTTTATCTAATTTGTCCAGCACCATTTGTTGATGATACTATCTTTACTCCAGTTAACACTGTTGCCATTTTTGTTGAATATTAAGTAACTATAGTTCCTCAAGCTTAGGGCAGGGTCTTCAATTCTGTTCTAAATTGTCTGTTTTTATGCGAGTACCATGCTGTTTTTGTTACTATGATTTTGTAATATATCTTTAGATTGGGTATGGTGATACCACCTGATGAGCTTTTTTTTTTTTTTTTTTTTTTTTTTTAACTAAGGATAGCTTTGGATATGGGAGGCCTTTTACCATTCCAAATAAATTTGGAGATTATTTTTTTCTATGTCTGCAAAGAATGTCGCTGATATTTTTATTGGCATGACATTGAATCTGTATATTGCTTTTGGGAGAATTGCCATTTTAACAATATTAATTCTACCTATCCAGGAGCATGGAAGATCCTTCCATCTTTTCGTGTCATCCTCACTTTCTTTCTTCAGTGTTTTTATGTTGTCATTATACAAGTCTTTCACATCTTTGGTTAGTTGTTATTCCAAGGTATTTGCTTTTCTTTTTTTTTGAGGCTATTGAAAAAGGGACTGTTTTGCTGATTGCTTTTTCTGTGTCACATCATTTGCATACAGGAAGGCTACTGATTTTTGTGTGTTAATTTTGTATCACCTTCAGTAGTTTAGTGATACTGACCTGCGGGTCTGTTATATATATATATATATATATATATATATATATATATATATATATATATGAATATGAACATGTCTTAAACTCTTTATGTATCTGAGAATGACCTTGAATTTCTGTGTCATCTGCCTCCACTTTTTGAGGGCTGGGATTGAAGGCATAAAGCATCATGTCTGGTTTGTGAAATGAAACCTGTTTTTGTAGTTTGTTGTTAAGTTGTTCTTCCTAGCTGAGTGTGGTGGCACATGCCTTTAATTTCAGCAGTTGGGAAGCAGAGGTATGAGGATGATCATCATGAGTTTGAGGCTACCCTGAGACTACCTAGTGACTTCCAGGTCAGTCTGGGCTAGAACAGACCCTACCTCAAAAAACAAAAAAGCAAAAAACAAAAACAACAACAAAAAACCACCAGTGGTCTTCCTATTTTCACTTTAAATTTTTAGTTTATTTGTTAAATAAATGCAATGAAAATGCATGTTCTGTTTACCATCTATTCTTATTTACTTATTTCTTTATTTGTTATAGGTTTGTTTTTTCAAGGTAGGGTCTCACTGTAGCCCAGGATTACCTGGAACTAAATCTGTCTCCCAGGCTGGTCTTGAACTCACAGTGATCCTCCTACCTCAGCCTCCCCAGCACTGGGATTAAAGAGTGGCTGATCACCACTCTCAATTTGCTATCTATTCTTTTTAAATATAGTTCCATTGAAAATCCTCTCTCTCTCTCTCTCTCTCTCTCTCTCTCTCTCTCTCTCTCTCTCTCTCTCTCTCTCTCTCTCTGAGGCAGGATGTTGTTTATCTCACGCTGACTTAGAACTCACTGCAATCTCCTATCTCAGCCTCAGCTACTGGAATTATAGGTGTGAGCCACCTCACAAAACCATATGTTTTCTTTCTTTTGTCTTTTGTTGTCATCATTTTGAGATAGTGTCTCACAAAGTAACCCTTGCTGACCTAGAACTTGGAGTCCTCCTGCCTCCGCTTTCCAAGTTCTGGAACTACAGAAATTTGCCACACACAATTATTTCATTGTAGTGGTCGAAAATTATTATGGACACAATTGTCAGCTTCAACTAGCATCTGTTGCGTTTTGATTTTTTTTGTTTTTGATTCTGATTTGTTCTTTCATTCCAAGGACAAACAGCCATAGGGATTTATTTTGCTTTACGTTTTGGATTTGGTGTTGGGTTTCTGAGACAAAGTTTCACTGTGTAGCCTAGATGGCCTTGATCCTCTGTCTCAGCCTCCCAAATAGTGTGATCACAGACAGGTGTCACCATTGCCAACTCCCACAGGCCATTCTTGACATCAGTGAAGTGACAGTGGAGCTCTACCTCAAGAAATACGACCCCTTGTCATCGTATGGGAGCCTGTAAAGCCATTCCTGTTTGAAATTTACAAACATAGCTGTAATGTGGGACATGTCTGTAATCCTACCTACCCCTCATTGGATTGAGGCAGGAATACCAACCAACGTGAGTTCAGGGCCAGTCAAAACGACATACCAAAACTATACTTCAAAACAAACAAACGATCCAACAAGAGTAAGGGGCAAGAAGAGACTTGCTAGCCTGGTCTTTTATTTGACGGGAATCTACATGTGGGTGTCTGTGCCTCTTCCAGAGCCCTTTTACCTCCAGAGAAATCTCTGTGATGGAAATTCTCTCTACTTCCTCTCCCTTTCCAGCCAGGCAAGGAGGAAAATAATCTTCTGGCTGAATCTTTCAGCTAGTCTCCTCTACAATAAATTTCATAATTCATGGCTTCTCCTTAAATCAACTTAATAATTCATACTTTATCCTTCTCAGAGTCTCTTATCAATTCTTGGCCAAATAGGATAAGGACCCCAAATTTGGTATTCACAGCCTGTTGCAGTCAGCTTTCTAGTTGCTGCGCAGAAAGAACCCAAGCAAAAGCGGCTTGTGGAGGAATGGGTTTATTTGGCTTACGGACTCGAGGGGAGACTCCATTCTGGCAGGGAAAACGATGGCATGAGCAGAGGGCTGGACATCAACTCTGCCACAGCACTGCAAACAGCGGCAGGAAGGTGTGCCAAACACTGGCAAGGGGAAGCTGGCTTATAACCCCATAAGCCCACCCCCAACAACACAGCTCTAATGAGGTTCTAATTCCTGAATTGCCATCAGCTGAGGATCGATCTATCAGAACACATTCATTTGTTTGTGGGGGACACCTGGATCAAACCATGACAGTCCGCCCCTGGCCCCCACAAACTAGTAATCATTCAAGATATAAACACAATATGTTCAGCTCAACTCTTAAGTCCCCGCAGCTT
>PVHP010046642.1:0-13199 GCA_004024765.1 Zapus hudsonius | reverse complement strand
CCCCTCTCCCCTCTCCCTTTCTCTCCCCCCCCCTCTTTTTTTTTTTTTTTTGGTTTTTCGAGGTAGGGTCTCACTCTAGTCCAGGCTGAGCTGGAATTCACAATGTAGTCTTAGGGTGGCCTTGAACTCATGGCAATCCTCCTACCTCTGCCTCCCAAGTGCTGGGGATTAAAGGTGTGCGCTACTACACCCGGCTGGTTTTTGCTTTTCTAATCTCAGATTTTCTTCTTGCTGTGTTAGGCCTGATTATTCATCCTAAATGGAAATAAGGGCATGAATGAGCAAGATTAAGCTACTTCCATGGAGTGCTATTTCTCCAGTGCCTTGGGGAGTAATGGCTAGAATTAGGGTGCAGAGGGAAAGACATGGAGTCCAACAACTACTGACTTGGGGGTGGGGGGTGGGGAGAAACAAAAACCCTTCATGGCCCTAAATACAGATGTGATAACTTCAGTGTTCTTACTGGTGAGCTGAAAATTTTCTCCTGCCTGATTGGGAATGGTACGATTTAATGCTATAAGTGGTTTATTTGATAGTAGCTGGGAATAAAATGCCTAAGAAACATTTGATGCTTTTTTATTGATTATGAAGTCTTAAAAAATCATGTAGTGGGATTAAAGGGCATGGTGGCGCACGCCTTTAATCCCAGCACTCGGGAGGCAGAGGTAGGAGGATTGCTGTGAGTTCAAGGCCACCCTGAGACTACATTGTGAATTCCAGGCCAGCCTGGACTATAGTGAGACCCTACCTCGAAAAAACAAAAAAAAAAAAAATCATGTAGTTATCACTCTTCCATCCTCTTGGAATGTGTGATAAGGCGGAGAGTTACTGAGGCATCTCCCTATCTGTGAAACAGGAATGATGTGTCTTGGAGGAGATTGTGAGGATCTGTGTGCATGTGAGAAGCTCAACACTTCTTCCACATGCTTGGCCCCCCCATGAAAAAGAAAATGCTTAGTAGGTCCCTTTGCTAATTTAGATTTACTGGGTAACTCACATGGTTTCTCTTATGTTCCCAAAATAACTTGTTCAGACTGAACACTGGCATTATTGATATTTTTTCCTTTTGGACAAGAAGCACTTCCGGTGTCCTTGTCCATCTGGCTAGTTTGCTCTCTCTAATCAGGGTCCTTTTCTTTCTCTTATCTGAACCCCAAAATAAACAGAAAGGAAGCTGGTCAGCGCAGCTAAGTTATGTTTGATTTTATCCTTTCAGGCAAGCACCCTAACCATTGAGCATCTCTCTAGCCCCCTGATTTTATCCTTTTCTTTGAGTCAGCAACTATTTTTACTGTCTCTTATTTAATTAGTGTTTTATTAATGTTCCTTTTCTAGCAGTAAATTCAGTGAATGTCTAAACTTCAGCATGTTCCATAGCTGACAGCTACATATAGCAAGGCTCACTGTGTTTGTATAACCTAATGTACTTGTTTTCTTTAAGATACTGTTCATTTTAAACTCCATCGTGGATATGCTTCTGACTTCTTAGGTGAGCAGTGGAGAAATAGATTAGATTTGATAGCATTGAAGAGCATTTTAAATTGCTATTCTGTATTTGAGGTAATTGCACGGAATATTTTGCTTAGATGTGCATTATCGATTTAAGTAGTATAGCATAGAACTCTTCAGTAGAAATAGTTCAGATAAGAAAATTGATTATACAATGGTTTGTGAATCTGTTGGCTAAGATTCACATTGAAAGATTGAATTTATTTGGGGTCTTTGATTTTTTTGCTTAGTTTTATAAATTAATTATCTTTATTAATGATAATTAGGTACTTTTTTAAAGTTTAAAAATATTTATTTGCAAGGAGAGAGAGAAAGAGAGGGAGAGAGAGAATATATGTATGTATGTATGTATGTATGTATGTATGTATGTATATATGGGCATACCAGGGTCTCTTGCCACTGCAAATGAACTCTAGATGCATGTACTTTTGTGCATCTGTCTTTACATGAGTCCTGGGAAATGGAACCCAGGTTGTTAGGCTTTGTACTTTGTAGGCAAGTGCCTTAACCGCTGAGCCATCTCTACCCTGGGGTCTTTGATTTTCATTTTAGTGAAAAAGTTCTCCCATCTTTGTCTTTTTCTACTCTGTAGAGTCAGGGCTTGAGAAAGCGGCTGTGAAGAATTGTCTTCTATCTGGAAGTACATTACAGGTGAATTTCCAGCTAAACAATAGGTTGGGGAAATGTCAAAATAATGTTTATGTGCTTCAGTATCAGGTGTATGACATGACTTAAAGACCATAGATTACTCGGGGAGTAAGTGTATATTGTATTCCTCATTTCTTTTTAACTGTACAGGTTAAATCTTTAATTGTATGAGGTCAGAATTTAGAGTGAGCTCAATATGAATAGACTAATCTTAGAATCAAACATCCTATGAGGTTCTTCGGTCCTATTATTTCTCCTTTGAAAATGGGTTTTTACAGCCCAAAATATTCTATTAACTATTGTAATTAAAGAGGTAAACATGGGCCTGGTCCATGCTGTGTCCCCCCTCCTCCTCCCTCTTTCCTTTTTCCCTCCCTCCCTCCCTCCCCTCTTCCTCCTCCTTCTTCTCCTAATTTTTTTTTTCAATTTTTATTTATTTGCAAGCAGAGAGAGAATGGATGTGCCAGGGCCTTTATCCACTGCATTCACACTCTAGACACATGTGCCACATTGACACAAACACATTTAGCTTTAATTTGGTACTGGGAAATCAAACCTGGGTCGTTAGACTTTGCAGGCAAACCCCTTAACTGCCAAGCCATCTCTCCAGCCCCTCCTCATTCTTTTAAAAAATACTTGTAGTTGTTTGCAAGGAGAGAGAATATGAGTATGAGTGAACTGGGTCCTTTAGCCATTGTAGGCGAACTCCAAGATGCATGTGCTGCTTTGTGGATCTGGCTTTACATGGCTACTAGGGAATTGAACTCAGGCAGTCAAACCTGTTCTTAAGTAATGAAATAGGTGAAATAGTTTATATCTTAAATTTATTTTGCCTACTATGTTTGGGTGAATACCATCCCATATCCAGGATAATAGTTTGGATTTGGTACCAGTGCCTTTCTGGGCAATGAATTGCGTTACTGAGGATTGTCGAACTGTGAGAGCACATTGGAGCACAGATTGCACAGGCTTATGTGAGCCATGCAGTTTCCTGATCTACTAAGGTCAACAGAAAGAACTGCATGTGTCTGTATGCAGACGCGCGTGTGCACACACACATGGGCCACTGGTTTAGAATAATAAGTTGATTTAGTGATTATCTTCAATAATAAGAGACTTTTCTGGTTCAGGTTTTTAAATTTTTCTGTGATAATGAATGAGGTAATTTATGATGACAGAATTTATCACAGTAGCCTTCTATTATTATTGTTATTAATCCACTCTGTAAACCAGGCTGGCCTTGACCTCACAGTAGTCCTTCTGCCTCAACACTTAGGTGCTGGGATTAGAGGTGTGAGTTTACACCTAGCATTCTATATCACTAGTAGACCTAAAACATGTAAGCAGTAAGATTGCATTAATATAATGAGTGAAGGAAATGTAAAAATAAGATTTGATAGGTTGTTCCCTTTACTATTTACTCAGTATTTATCCAAGACATTTATTGATTACCTGTTTTGTGCTCAGCATCTTATGTCACAGTGAGCATTTGGCTTATATTTCATAGCAGAGATATCATATTGAGAATATAGCTGGGCGTGGTGGCGCATGCCTGTAATCCCAGCACTCGGGAGGCAGAGGTAGGAGGATCGCCGTGAGTTCAAGGCCAGCCTGGACTAGAGCGAGACCCTACCTCGAAAAACCAAAAAGAAAAAAAAAAGAGAGAGAATATAATTAAAACTGCTATTCAGTGAGTGTATCTTTCATTCAGTTTTGGAGATTCAGCCTGTGTTTAACATCAGAGCATGAATATACTATGTAGAATTGTTGAATAAATTAAATGAAAATACAGGAAATAGCATTTTTAAAATTTATTTTTTAAAATTGTTTTGTTTTTCGAGATAGGGTCTTGCTCTAGTCCAGGCTGACCTGGAATTCACTATATAATCTCAGGGTGGCCTTGAACTCACGGCAATCCTCCTACCTCTCTGCCTCCTAAAATGCTGGGAGTAAAGGTATACGCCACCATGCCTGGCTCATCTTTTTATTTTATTTAATTATTTATTTTATTCAGCTTACCACTCAAAGTCTTTGAGTAAATCATACAAAAAATCAGTTGGTGAACAACTAGAACTTTTTTTGAGTAGACCCTGTAATTGAGCTCAGCCGTCCTTCTGCATCATCCTCGTGATTACTGGTGTGCATGCCCCATGTCACACCAGTGCTATAGACCAAACTTGGCCTTGACAGCAGTAAGCAAGAGTTTTGTTGCTGTAATGGCCCAGGTTGGCCTCAAACATGGGATCCTCCTGCCTTAGTCTCGCAAATACTTAGGGAACAAGTGTGTGTTATCATGTCCTGTTAGGTTTTATCTTTTATGAGGCTCACATTTTAATTAATTAATTAATTAATTAATTATTATTGTATGTTGTATTGTATTGCATTATATTATTTTATTACATTGTTTTTTGTTTTCTGAGGTAGGATCTCACTCTAGCCCAGGCTGACCTGGAATTCACTATGTATATGTAGTCTCAGACTGGCCTGGAACTCACAGCTATCCTCCTACTTCTGCCTCCTGAGTGCTGGGATTAAAGGTATGTGCTACCACTACACCTGGCTTGGCTTTTCTTTAGTACTCCTGAGATTGTATGTTGAGTGTACTGGACAATCATCATTGTATATAGATTATTCTAAATTCCTTTCTCTCCTATAAATTTACATTAGGATAAAAACAACTCAGATATCTTTTAAACACCTGGAGGCATGAGGATTAGGAGTTCAAGCAGGTTTATACATGAGACCTTTCTCAAGAAACAAGACCAAAACAAAACATAAATATACATATTTTAGTTTTCAGTTTACTGTCCTTCCTGGTCGTCTTGTGCCACCTAGTGGAAATTTATGTCCTCAGACTATAGCTGGAATGCCAGATGCATTTTAGCATTAAAAAATAGTTTAGAAGCCGGGTGTGGTGGCGCACGCCTTTAATCCCAGCAGAGGTAGGAGAATTGCCGTGAGTTCAAGGCCACCCTGAGACTACATAGTGAATTCTAGGTCAGCCTGGACTAGAGCGAAGACCCTACCTTGAAAAAACCAAAAAAAAAAAAAAAAGTTTAGAATGTTTGACCTTTGTTGACATGAAAATTTTATAACAGTGATTGTCTTGTTCAAACATGCTTATCACATATGAAATTTTTAGTAAGTAAAGGTTTAATAGATACCTCAAATTATAAAAATCTGCTGTTCTTGGGAAGACATACCCTGCATTTATCTTCTTAATCTTTGAAAGTTTAGCCAAAGCACATTATTTTTCCATCAGTCAAAATTTATTGCTATGTGGTTCAGTGTCAACCCCATTGCCCACATCCGCTGTCTAAGGAGAATGTAAAGGAGTCTTACAGTATGATTCATACAGTCTAGCTTTATTTTGAAAACAGGTAATAAAATTGTGGAGTACCCACTAGAAAAATGGCTTGAATAATTTCCATTTTTTCATTTGAAGAATTCTTATCAAATTATAGGATAAGCTTTTACTTGTGCTTTACTTGGATATAAATAAAATTCAGGATTTTATCAATATTGAAGACTTGGTTGTCTCTTATCAAACATAAAGACAGTTTATCTTTTTTTTTTTTTTGGTGGGAGGTGTTTGAGATATGATCTTTATCTGAAGCCCATCCTTACCAAGGTGGCCCCTAACCCTTAATCTTGTTGCCTCAGTCTTTTTAGTGCTGGGATTATAGACATGTACTACCACACCATGCCAAGATGCCATAATCTTTGTGAGCTATTCAGTATGTACATTTTTGGTAGGAGTTTGGCTGTTCTACATAATTAAAGTGGAATATGAACCCAAATTGTTATCAGCATACAAATTTATGATTAAAACTATGTTGAGAGGCTAGAGAGATGGCTCAGTAGTTAAAAGCACTTGCTTACAGAGACTGATGGCCTGGGTTCTGTTCCCCCGGTACCTGCATAAAGTGTGATGCACTGAGTGGCATATGCACTTGGTTTGTTTGCAGTGGCAGGAAGCCCTGGAGTGTTCTCTCTCTCTCTCTCTCTCTCTCTCTCTCTCTCTCTCTCTCTCTCTCTCTCTCTCTCTCTCCTCTCTCTCCTCCCCTTCCCTCCTCCTCCCCTCCTTCTCTTTCCCTCTCTCCCTCTCCCTCCCCCTCTCCCTCTTTTCCTCTCCTCCCCTCAAATAAACTATGTTGAGAAAGTACTTCTGAATTGCAAGATGCAGCCATGGACACTTTCATAGAAGCATTCATATTTCATAATGCTTTTAACTTGTTTGTTATTCTTTCTTAGTTGCTGATCTATGTTCAGGATGAGTGGATTAGGGGAAAGTTCCTTGGATCCACTGGCCACTGAGTCAAGGAAACGCAAATTGCCATGTGATACTCCAGGTCCTGGGTAGGTACAGCTGACAGATGCTTTACCACCCCGCCCCCCGCATTATAACTTCTGTCCTGACATTCTCTCCTAACTTGGCACAACTGAGATGCTCAGACAGGAGGAACATGGCGCCAGACTTCATGTCTGAGCAGAAGGTGTAGGAATCAGGACCAGATGACATGTTATTTCAAATAAGAATCTTTGATATCCTTTAAGAATCTAAACTCATATTTAAGCATTTGTGAGGTTTCATCATTTTCTGAATGAACTTAGAAGTGTAGAAATAAAAAATAAAATACTGTGGTCTGTCTAGTGCTCCTCTAGGTTTTACCAGTGTCGCAGAGTTTTCATTTCATCATAGCGGAAAAAGCTAAACCTAACCTTGTTTCATTCTAATAAATACTCAATAGTTACTTCTATGGGGTAACGATTATTCATAGTTTTCAGATGAACGAACTTTTCAAGACCACTTGGCTAATAGAAAGTAGAATTGGTGTTGGCCTTCATGAATTCTGTGTTGCACTGCTTTCTGTCACTGTGTTTGGCTAGTTTCTGTTGAGTGAGTTTAGTTTGTTTCAGCGTGAAACTATTAGTGGTGTATGGGGGCAGGCTGTGCTCGCAGCCTTTTGGTGAGATGTGTATCTTGTTTTTTCCTTGTTTAGTCTTGCCTGTAGTGGTGAGAAGTGGAGAAGAGAGCAGGAGAGCAAATACATTGAAGAGTTGGCTGAACTCATATCTGCAAATCTTAGCGATATTGACAATTTCAACGTCAAACCAGATAAATGTGCGATTTTAAAGGAAACAGTGAGACAAATACGTCAAATAAAAGAACAAGGTAATGCAAAGTAAGAAAAACTCCAAAATCTTTTCGAAGGTACTTCTTAGTATATTTATGTATCTCTCCCTTTTCCTCTGCCTTTTTTTCTTTTTTAAAAAATATTTATTCAATCAGAGAGAAAGAGAGAGAGGGGGAGGAGAGAGATACCAGGGCCACCACCTTGTAGGTCTGGCTCATGTGGATCCTGGGGAATTGAACCCAGGGCCTTAGGCACTGGAGGCAAGTGCCTTAACCGCTGAGCCATCTCTCCAGCCCTTCCTCTGCCTTTTCTTTTTGGTGCAGGGGCATTGAACCCAGGGTCTCTCTCATGCTGAGCATGGCTCTCCTTCTGAACCACACCCAAAAGCTTTGGGAGTTGACCAGCTTGGCTTTTTAGGACCAGTGAACAGAATTGGAAGGAGAACAGTGCTGTTCACCGTGTTAGATGTCAGTGTAGAGGAAACCAGGGACTTAGTACTGAGTACATATAGTATGGAAAGAAAATTCAGAGTTTCTTTTGCCTTCCTGGGTAATGCCGAAATTTAATCTGTTTAAAATGTGGCATTCTTTTATCAGGGAATGCTCTGTAGGTGTGTGTGTTTGCGTGCGCGCGCATGCACATGCACATGCACATTGCTCTGTTAATGTATCTTTGAGCCTCTTTGAGGGGACTGTGTGCAGGTGGATGTAGTGTACGTAATTCATAATGTAGCCTTCTGTCTTCAGGAAAAGCCATTTCCAGTGATGATGATGTTCAGAAAGCAGATGTGTCTTCTACAGGACAGGGGGTCATTGATAAAGACTCCTTAGGACCACTTTTGCTCCAGGTATGTGGAAAGCCTAACTCTCTAGATCATGTTGTGTTTTGGTTGCATTAATAAATTATAACATATAAATACTTTATATTATTTATGTATGTTTGGAAATGAGAACAAAAGACTCCCCCCACCTCCAATAGGTAGAACTTACTATTGTAATTGCCATGGTAAATGTCCTTATTTACAGTTGGGCCTCCCTAATAAAAACTCATTTGCAAACCAAGAAAGTATAAACATAAATAGGAAGCTGGGTGTGGCTGCATGCTGGGGAGGCTAAGGTAGAAGTGAGTTGGAAGACAGCCTAGGGAGAGAACATGAGTTCTAGATCAGCTTGGGCTAGAGTGAGACCTTGCCTGGAAGAAAAAAATAAAGCAAAACAAAACATAAAGCAGCAGAAGAAAATAAACTCATAATTTCACAAGGCAATCCAGTATTTCAGAGGTAACATTTGGATATATTTCACCCCAGTTATTTTTGTGCATCTTTGCATGATTGGTCATGGCACTCTATAGTTCTATTTTTATGCTGGAGATAAATCCAGAATGGGCCTTGTGCACTTGAAGCATCTGCGCGCGCGCGCGCGCGCGCACGCACGCACACACACACACACACACACACACACACACACACACACACACAGTGGTAAGGGGATCAAGTCCAGGTTTTAACACATCTCAGCAAGTGTTTTACTATAAGCTGCACTCCCAGCCCTCCGTTCTGTTGTTCCTGAGGAATTGAATTTTATTTGCTGGGCTGGGGAGCAAATCCAAAGCCTTTTATATATAGGTAAGTCTCTATGATTGAGTCTGGGGGAGGTTTTCTACACTGAAAATGTGCATTGTTATTAAGTTGCTGTTACAGCAGCTTTAACAGCACACGAGATTTATTTCTTGGAGTTTTGGAGGCTGGAAGTCCAAGATCAAGGTGTCAGCAGGAGTGGTTTCTCCTGAGTTCCTCTCTGGTTTGTCACTGTGTCTTCATATGACCTTTTTTCTGTGTACATCCCTGGTGTCTTTTTAATCTTCTTATAAAGACACCATTCATATTGGAGTTGAGTCTTTTATCATTAATTACTTCTTTAACGTCACTTGAAGGTAAGGGCTTGAAAACACATATTTTGAGGGGATAGAATTTGTATAACAGCTTATATTTCATTTAAGGCATTGGATGGCTTCCTGTTTGTGGTGAATCGAGATGGAAAGATTGTGTTTGTATCAGAAAATGTCACCCAGTATCTGCAATATAAGCAGGAGGACTTGGTTAACACAAGTGTCTACAATATCTTGCATGAAGAAGACAGAAAAGATTTTCTTAAAAACTTACCAAAATCTACAGGTAGGTTCTTTTCTTTTTTGTTTTGTTTTCTTTTTTGTTTTGAAGTAGGGGCTCACTCTAGCCCACCCAGGCTGACCTGAAACTTATTTTGTAGACCAGGTTGGCCTTAAATGCATGACGATCTTCCTGTGTCAGCCTCCCAAGTGCAGGGGTACCATCACACCTGGCTCATTTGAAAGGCAGAAAGTGGTATGGGTGTGCCAGGACCTCTTGCCATTGCAAACAAACTCCAGACACATGTGTCACTTTGTGCACCTGGCTTTATATGGGTCCCGGGGAATCAAATCTGGACAAGCAGGCTTTGCAAGCAAATGCCTTTAACTACTGAGCCATTCTCCCCAGCCCTATGTTTTGTTTTATTTTGTTTGAAAGAGAAACAGGGTCTTAATTTTTAGTGCAGGCTAGCCTTGAACTCATTGTCCCTCCTGTCTTTGTCTTCCTTCTAAGTGCTGGGGTTTAGGGCATGTGCTACCAGACTATGCTACAAGCAGGCTGTTTAATGAACACTTTATAAATGTGCCTAAAACTGCTTCTGTGATTCTTTTCTTTAATATTTTATTTACTTATTTACAAGCAGAGAGATACAGACAGACAGAGAGAATGGGTGTGCCAGGGCCTCCAGCCACCACAAATGAACTCCAGATGTATGTGCCACTTTGTGCATCTGGCTTACATGGGTACTGGGGAATCAAACCTGGATCCTTATACTCTGGAGGCAAGCGTCTTAACCACTGAGCCATCTCTCCAGCCCCATTGATTATTTCCTTTAAATCTTTTATTGGTTCAATGTATCTTTGCTATGCCCAATGCCATCTTTTTTTGTTCTGTGCCATTATTATTATTATTATTTTGTATCACGGCTCAGTTGAAAGACCTTGGAAGTATGGGGATGTTTGAACGTCATTGAGATTGATAAAAACTTTTGGAGTTGGGCTGGGTTCATTGTATTTTACGTCGTTTATGGCTATCTTGTGGAGTACAGGGGTGGAATGTGGTGGTTTGATTCAGGTGTTCCCCATAAACTTATGAGTTCTGAATGCTTGATCCTCAGCTGATGGCAGTTTCGGAATTGGAACATTGTTGGAGGTGTGTTTTTGGGGGTGGGCTTATGGCTGTTACAGCCAGCTTCCCCCTTGTTAGTGTTTGCCCCACCCCTTTCTGCCACTGTTTGCCACCTGCTGTGGTAGAGGCAATATCCAGCCTCTGCTCATGCCATCATTTTCCTTGTCATCATGGAGTTTCCTCTTGAGTCTATAATCCAAAAATGCACCCTGCAAAAAAAATTGAATGTATGTTTTAAGAAGCCAGTAGCTAAAACTTACATAGAGAAAGGTAAGTGATTGGGGGCTGGGGAGATGACTCAGTGGCTCAAGGCACTTGCTTGCAAAGCCTGTCAGTACCCCAGTACCCATGTAAAGCCAGATGCTCAAAAGTGGTGCATGTGTTGGAGTTCGATTGCAGTGGCAAGAGACCCTGACATGTTCATACACTCTATCATTGATTCATTTATTCTATCACTCTCTCAAGTAAATAAAGAAAGGTAAGAGATTACCAGCAAGCCGGGCGTGGTGGTGCACGCCTTTAATCCCAGCACTCGGGAGGCAGAGGTAGGAGGATCCTTTTGAGTTCAAGGCCACCCTGAGACTACAGAGTGAATTCCAGGTCAGCCTGGGCTAAAGGGAAACCCTACCTCGAAAAACAAAAAAAAAAAAAAAAAGAGATTACCAGCAGCATTTTCAAGTACAGCCTCAGTGACTCAGAATTTAGCTTATATTTCATTGGGCCCAAATATTAGGTAAGATTTCTATTCCAGTAAGGCTGAAATTATTCAGTTTTTATATATCATTATTCTGAAATGTTAATGTAGCTGTTATAACAGAAAACATATAATGAAAAATTATAGCTTGAATCTCCCCCCGCCCCTTTGGTGATTGTTGGTACAGTTCTCACTCAGGTTGGTTTCCATTTCCTGGGTTCATACAGTCCTCTTGTCTAGTTTTCTGAGGAGCTGGGACAGAGCCCTGTACCACTGTATGGATACAGTTTAAATTGTTCATGATAGTCTGTGTCCTAGTTACCAGATTTGTAATTAGTCATTTCAATTTGTTTTCCAAAGTTAATGGAGTTTCCTGGACTAATGAGACACAGAGACAAAAAAGCCATACATTTAATTGTCGTATGTTGATGAAAACAACGCATGATATTTTAGAAGACATGAATGCCAGTCCTGAAATGCGCCAGAGATATGAAACTATGCAGTGCTTTGCCCTTTCTCAGCCACGGGCTATGATGGAGGAAGGAGAAGGTAAGAGCAGTTGAGTTTGGGATGTCAATAAAACTCCTAGCAGACAAGCTGGCCCTCTTGTAATGCCTGTTGTAACTCTTCTTACCGAGGTTCATAACCTTGTTTGCCTATTGAGTAATTATACCCAGAAGTAGATGTCTTTCTCGCTTTTTTTTAAAATGTAGACTTGCAGTCCTGTATGATCTGTGTGGCCCGCCGCATTACGACAGGAGAAAGAGCATTTCCATCAAATCCGGAGAGCTTTATTACTAGACATGATCTTTCAGGTAAAACCTCTGTGTGCATATCTTCACTGTAATGAATGATAATAATGTAATGAGCTTAGACTCCTGATCCTCCTGTTGCCACCTCCCAAGTGCTAGGTTTACAGGATTACAGATGCACAGCATCACACTGTTTTGTGATTGCTGGGGATTGAATTCAAGGTGTCACACATGGGAGTCAGTCACTCTACCAGCTAATTTGAATTTTCTAAATGCAACAGCATTTTACAGATCAACAAGAATCACATTGAAATCACAAATCAAATCCCTGGCGAGCTTCAGTGCC
The DNA here is from genome assembly GCA_004024765.1 of Zapus hudsonius. Taxonomy (NCBI): domain Eukaryota; kingdom Metazoa; phylum Chordata; class Mammalia; order Rodentia; family Dipodidae; genus Zapus; species Zapus hudsonius. The sequence continues at coordinate 877 of PVHP010046642.1, read as the reverse complement.
ATTTTCAGTACCTCGATGTGCTCACCAGCTCTTCTGTTCTAGAGTTCGTAAGAGCTGTTTCTCCATTTCATGGTCCTAATGCATGGGGCTCCAGTCCTTTCTTGACTCCCATCTTTCAGGTGACCAGCCCCACCCTGTGGCTCTCTAGGAGTACTACCCTAAATCACCTCATTGGAACACTCAGGTGCTCAGAGAGCACCATTGGAATTCACTAAAAGATAGTCCAAGGGCTTTCGAATTTCTGTGCCAGGAACCTAGTTGGAGACAAAAACATTATTTTACGCTATGACATAACATGTAGCTTTGAGAGCATCCTGCCTGGTAGTGTCATTATAGATAAATTACAAATTTCTATCAGAGAAGACAGATTTAATTTCTTTCCTTCTCCAGTACTAAGTCATTTATAAGCAGCAATACATACTTATGGAAAATACTTAAATAGGAATCATTATTTTATGTTTGAAATCATTATTTTATGTTTAATAGGAAAAGTTGTCAATATAGATACGAATTCATTGAGATCTTCCATGAGGCCCGGCTTTGAGGATATAATTCGAAGGTGTATCCAGAGATTTTTTAGTCTTAATGATGGGCAGTCGTGGTCTCAGAAACGCCACTATCAAGAAGGTAATGACACTTGTATTAAATATGTTATATAGCCATTATGTTGTTGATACCTATGGGGGAGGAAAATTATTTTGAGCATACTTCATAGTCCAGTCTTTCATGAGGTTTCAAAAATTTCATACTTGGGCAGGAGAGATTGCTCAGTGGTTAAGCTACTTGCCCGCAAAGCCTAACTACCTGGGCTCACTTCCCCAGTACCCACGTAAAGCCAGATGCACAAAGTAGCACATACATCTGGAGTTCATTTGCA
>PVHP010046641.1:0-13372 GCA_004024765.1 Zapus hudsonius | reverse complement strand
ATCACTTCTCATATTATTTATATTTATTAGACATTTCCCACAAACAACTTGAAGACAGGCCAGACTTGGAAAAGAGAAACTGACCTGGAAACGACAGAGCTGTTTCGACCCCTACAATCGCTTACTTTTTTCATAATTTGTAAAGATGTGGAAATCATACTAGCTCCGTGAATTGTTTCCAAGGTGTACCAGGTCGCCCTGCCTGCCTGTTAATCCATATCGTAGCTAGACAGAAAGCTTTGAAGACCCTCGTGGTATATGATCGCCACAGGTGCGCCTTTCTCCTTCACCCTAGAAGTCCAAGCGGGAGCACTGGGGATCTTGCTTCTGCAGCCTCTAGGCTCCGGCCTCCAGGGACTTCCTGTTCTTCACAGGAAAGAGGTGAACGTGAAAGGATGTGTTTAAAGAAATGTTGGCTGGAGGAAGAGGACTCAGTGTATCTAGGCATCAATGGCAATGGATCTTTTAAACCTCCAACTCTTCCTTTTAATTATGTATTACATTGGTCTCCCCAGCAAGAGTGGTTCTGATTCTAGAATACTGTCCAATTCGCCTAAGTCATGACGCGCTCCAATTTGTACGCATATCATCATTGTCTTTTAAGGAGGCGGCTTTTCGAAGTAGGTCCCAGGATAGAGTGCTGGAGACCCCTAGGCGTGTGTTCAACAGAGGCACCGTCGGCTAAGCGGATAATCTTACCCAAAGAAGCCTTAAAGGGTGACAGAAGGCAAAGTCTCCTTTTCCAGGAGTTCTGCCAGCATGTCTCTTGCAGTACCCATCTGCCAAGGAGAATGGCTGCCACATGGTTGGTTCCCAACCTATTCGACAGCCCGCACCGGTGCCCACACCCAGAGTTCCAGACCCATCCCGTAGGGTGGGAGCACCCCAGTCTCTCACCGAGGTTCCTGTGGCCGCAGGGGCGCTACGTTGGAGGGCTGCGGGGACGCACTAAGGCCGGGTGGCAGGCGACCCTCCCTGGCAGCTGCGGGGACGCTGGGTGGCACGGCACCTCCGGGAGGTGGCGGCGGGGGCAACGCCAGAAGTTCTTCGCCTGAGGTCACTGCGCAGTCCTGCTCGGGTTCCGCGCCCCCGCCACCCCCGGTGACAGTGCCACCACCCCCGCCACCCCCTCCGCAGCCGCCGCGTTTCTTGTCTTCCTCCTTCTTCCACTTCATGCGGCGGTTTTGGAACCAGATCTTGATGTGTCTCTCGGTCAAGTTCAGCATCACGGCCAGCTCCACGCGGCGTGGCCGAGAGATGTACTTGTTGAAAAGAAATTCCTTCTCCAGCTCCAGGAGCTGCGCGCGCGTGTAGGCCGTGCGGGTCCGCTTGTTCTCCTCGGGCTCCGCTGCGTAGGCGCCGCCTGCGGGGGACACGGTCCGTGAGTGGGACCCTGGGACCCCGCCGGGTCCCACCACCCACCCACAGCCCCATTCCTTTAGCTCCAAGAATAAGCCTTGCTGCTCTGGACAGAACCGTGGGCGCAGGAAGACCAGCCCTTGTCAATGGAGCCCTTTCTCCTTGAGCCCACACTTGGTTCTGTGGTTCCAGAATCAGTTGGTTTAACTGGGGTAAAATGACTAAAATGCATGTAAATGCATACTTTCACTGACTCTTTTTAAGAAGGCACCAATCTGCCTTTAGCCTTTAGAAACAAACTTTCTGACGGTCACCCATCATAGTAAGAAACATTTCTGACCACTTGTTTATATAACTAACAAACACCCCCCCCCCAGTGCCTCACTCCAGCACAGGATGACCTGAAATTCATTCACTTTGTAGACCCAGACTGGCTTCCAACTCACAGTGATCCTTCTACCTCTGCCTCCATAGAGCTGGGATTAAAGGTGTGAGCCACCACCACCACCACCAGCAGCAGCAGCAGTTTAACTGGCAAGCTTTTGAAGACTAACCAAGTAGAAAGCTCATTGTGTTTTCCTCTTTATCCATTGTTTCATTCAAACAACGTTGAACTCAACCCAAGAAATTAATTGCACAACCCACTAATGGGTAACTCGCAGTTTGAAAATATGTGTGCTCATACAAGCTGCTGTGTGATCTCTGACCATATATTATTCTTTTATATTCTAATTAAGCCAGAGAGGTGGCGAATTCTCTATAATGGGATTTAATCTCAATTACTCCTTTCCTGCTTGGGAAGGATTACTGAGCTGGAGAAAGTCCCGGTTGGTAGGGAGGGTACTGTCCACTGTTCAGAATATGCCTGCACCTGGATGTGAGCCGTGGCAGGACACTCCACTAAGGCTCCCGAAGAGACTGAAGCCGGTTTGCTTCAGGACAGAGACAGGGATTATTTCTCATGGTGCTGAAAGGCCAGTGTGCGTTGAGGGCGAGGAATTAATTTCTAGATTCTGCCCTGGTTTTCTCCAAGCCAAGACGAGGTGCCAGAAGCTGAGGCCAGGGTCCCAGACCCTCACTGGTGGAGCAGTCCACCTTCTGGAACCATTAACAAATCTTCCAGGACTTGCCTGGCCTAGGAGAGAGGAGCAGTGTACCAGAGCAGCCAGGGTTCTTAAATTCAGCTCATTCGGGCTTTCTTGCCCTTGACTGGTGACCTTGCAGTTGCAGGAAAGGCTACAGGGAGGCAGTTACCCTGGTGACTTGTGACCGGGCAGAAGAGGCAGATGAAGGCTACTGGGAAGATGTCAAGACTCCAAGTCTGGACCTTCTGAAAGACACCGGGTAGAGCCCTTGAGGTGCTAGGAGGGCTCTTTAGGTTCAAGTTATCTCCCCAAGTTGCTATCCTCACGAGTGTTTCTAAGGTACCTGAGAGCCGCTTGGGTCATTGTGTGCTCTTCAAAGGGCAAAAAACACCCTTAAGCACTGGCAGGTGGGTTTGCCCAACCTTGAAGTTCAACTCTTTCAGAAGTTTCCTGAGCGGAGGAGCGTGGGTGCCCTCCTCCCCCAAGCTCCCAGAAGGCTGAAACCAGGAGTAGACAGGGGAGGCCAGTTCTCAGAGAGCTGAGCAGGCAAATTTCACAATCTGAGGATGTCTCCTTCCCAGGATTCCCCACTCCCCCAATCCCACGCAAGGCTGGTGGCTAGATTTGGGCTTTATTCCTGGGCCTCCTAGGTCTGCCTCAGTCCAGAATATTCCACACAAAGGTTGACAGTATGGTGGTAGGGTGATAAGTTACACTACTTAAGAAATACTCCTTTGACCTCCTTGGCCCCTTTACAGCAGAAACAGGTCAGAAGGGCAGAGCTGTGAATGCCTGGGGTGCCAGAAAGTGTATCGCCAGTGCTCTGAGGGAGGAAGCTCCAGGAGGGAAGGTTATGTGGTCAGGACACTATCCACTGAGAGCCTTGGAGTAGAGGGACCACCTTCCTGCCAACCAAGAATCCATCTTATCCCAAGCAAGGCCTGGCAGGGGAGATAAATATGCAAGCCCTCCTCAACAGGAAGGCTTCCACCAGCTCTGTTTCCCTGGGGGTGGGGATGACCATCAGTGGAGTTTGGGGACTTATCCTGCTTGCTCCAGGAATTATTATTATTATTATTATTATTATTATTATTATTATTATTATTGTTTTCGAGGTAGGGTCTAGCTCTAGCCCAGGATGACCTGGAATTCACTCTGTAGTCTCAGGGTGGCCTCGAACTCATGGCAATCCTCCTACCTCTGCCTCCTGAGTGCTGGGATTAAAGGCGTGTGCCACCACACAGGGCTGCTCCAGGAATTTTGTTTTAGTAGAGAATGAACTAGCAAGTGGTAAGCCCCTGGGGCCTTGGGCAACCTCTGCTCTCTGCTTTGCTCCGCTCTTCCCAGGTAGTGTCAGACACATCCCTGGAGACTCAGGAGATGTCAAAGCCAGCTTCTTTGCCCCTGCTCCCCACAGTTGGAAGGCCAAGAAAAAGCAACTATTTGCAGTACAGGCGTGACCAGAAGTGACTGTGATAACATTGTGCAGCCACAACAAGGACCCCGCAGGAACTCCAAGGCAGCATCCGGTGGGGAAGGAACCTGGGGGTGGCTTGGGTCTCCGCCTCCTACTCTCCGGGAAGAGCAGACACCTGCCAGCGCTAGGGCCAAGGGAACTCTGGGGTCCTGTACAGAAGGATTGACTCCAGCAAACTGATTTCCTAGGACCCAGTGCCAGGAGACCAATACTTGGTTGATTCAAAGGGAATTAACATCTCAGACGCCTCTTCCAGCTGCCAGTTTCCAGCCTCTGGGTGAGCGTTTCTCTTTCCTACCCTGCTCCGTAGCCAAGGGGCTCTTTGGGGACCTGGAGAAATGCAATTTCCTTTTCTTTCTGCATCTACCCCGCTCCCCTGGGAGGGCCTGCGATTCTCTAATGGAGCGTCCAAGACAGGCCAGGCAAAGCGAGGGGATGTGGGGCTCCGAAGGCACTCCAGCCTAGGCCAGGGACATCCTGGACCCTGCTTGGCTTGCTGGACACCCCACCTGGGGTTCTTTGGCTGCCAGATCCACTGCAGAAAAATCCAGAGTACCCGAAGCCCAGAGCTTGATTTTGCCTGGAGGTGGTGTGAGCGGGCTTCAAGGGGGTGAGAAGGGTTCGGCACTGGAGCAAGGTAGGAGGAGGGGAGTTGGGTGGGAAAGATGCTCTAAAATGAGCCGGAAAAGCGCGTCGGTGAGCATAGGCGGCGGGGGGGGGTCGTTTATTCCACCCCAAGGCGGTTGGAGGACTGAGAGGAGCTGCAGCTGAGTCCAGACCTGGAGAAAGGTGGGGGAGGGCGAAGAACCAGGCTTACCTGCCCACTGGCCTTTCCACGCGTGAGCTTTGGTGGACTTCATCCACGGGAAAGGCAGCTGAACCCGACTGGGGTTGGGCTCTTCCAGAATCCCTGGCTCCGTTCCATCGGGGTAGGGTCCGGCGGGTGGGGGAGGCATCGCCAGCTGAGCTGGGATGTGGTGGTGGTGGAGGTGGGACACCGCGGGGTCGTCGGCCAGGGGGGGCACCTCATAGGGAGAGATGTCGGGTGGGCTTCCCTGCTCCAGCGCTCCCAGGGCGCCAGCGAACGGGGGTGGCGGCGGAGGTGGGGGCTGGCGCCCCATGTACAGGCACGCCGGGGGGCTGGCGCTGAACTCTGGCGCAGGGACCCTTTGGAAGGCGCACGGGTCCTTGTAAAGCTGCGTGGCTGCGAAGTATTGTTCCTCTCCATTCATGGCTGCTGGCCCGAGATCCGGCCCCGGAGGGAGTCAGGTCCCCGCGCGGTGCGGCGCGGCCACTCCGGGCGCCACCCCAGGTCGCTTTGACAGTTCTCCGCGGCTCTCCGGGGGAACCTGAGGACGTCGGGGACCCGAAGGCCATAGGCTCTGAGGTGCCCCACGTGGCTCAGCCTGGGGCCGTTATTGGCTCGGCTGACTGCCTTAAGAAGGAGGCCCAGGTGCCCGCCAACACCTGGATTTGTTTCTGCTTTCTGTCCAAGCGGAGTCTCTTACACACTTCTGCCGGGACAGCTGGCGGTGTCCTTCGAAGTGCGGCGCACAAAAATGTCATAGCTTCTATTCATTTACAGATCCGTTTCCACCGTGCTCGAATGTTCCCATTTCCTGCTCTCTCTCCTCCCTCCCTCTCTCTCTCTTCACTCCCTCCTTCCTTTCTTCCCTCTCTCTTCTTTATTTGAAACAGGGTCTCATTCTGTAGCCAAGGTTGGCACTCACAATGTAGGATTACATTCTAATGCTACAGTTTGCCCTGTGCTGGGATTAGCCACTACTTCTGGTTTCTTTCTTTTTTAAAAAAAATTTCCTTGTATTTAAAAAAATTATTTGCACGCGCAAGTGTATGTTTGCTTTAAGGGACTCTTGCTACTGCAAGCGAATGCCAAACAAACTCATTCGACACTTTGTGTCCAGCTTGAGGTGGTGGCTAGAGAACTGAACCTGGTGGACAGACAGACAAGCAAGTACCACCAAACCTTTCCTTGTATTTTTGATGTTGTAATACATATTAGTTCATTAATATGATTTGCAAGTAGAATATATATGCAAGTTGCATTTTTTGAACTATTGGGGAATAAGGTGAAAACATGTTTTCAGGGGCTAGGGAGATGACTTAGTAAAGCGCTTTTAAAAATATTTTATTTATTCATTTTAAAGCAGAGATACAGAGAGAGAGAGAGAGTTAGTAAGTGCTTTTTAACCCTCCCTCTTGAACCTTGGCTCAGTAATCCCCCCATAATATTACAGAGCTGCAGAGGTGGTGACAGGGGACCTCTGGGGCTTTCTAGGTAACTGGTATAGCCCTATTGGTGAGCTCCAGTTTCAGAGAGAGACCCGGCCTCAAAAAATAAAGTTGAAAGACACTGTGACCTCCATATGCATGCACATACACATGTTCCCCCCAAAATGGTTCCACATCCCAGCTCTATAGGTCAGAAGCTGTTTTGCATCATGAACAGAATTCACTGATCAACAATGTCAGGGACCTAAAATGTACAATCCTTCCAAGTGTTCCTACTGGTTTTTTATTTTTATTTTTTAATCCGTGGCTGTGCTTCTGGTACTTCTGGCCTGTAAACGTCTTTGGAAGCAGTCCTAGTGGCTTGTATTTTAATTGAATGCTACAATTGAATTTGATTTTAAAAATAGGGGCCCAAACCAGGTGCCTTTAATCCCAGCACTTGGGAAGCAGAGGTAGGAGGATCAGAGTGAATTTCAGGTCAGCCTGGGCTAGAGTGAGGCAATACCTCAAAAACAAAACAAAAATAAACAAAAAAGTGGGGACCCATTTGGATAACTCAGAATAGTTTTCCAATGTGCCTGTCCCAAGGCCAAGAAAGAGAGTTTCTCATGTGGTGGAGAGGCAGGCCAGGAGGTTGGCACAGGTTTTCAGATCTTGATCCAGGCCCTAACCCAGTCTGCCTGCGGAGAACAGCCACTTTTTGCTGAGACAGACATGGGGCAGGCATGAGAAGAGAGGCCAGGTGTTTAGGAAACGAAATCACTGTTCTGTATTTTCAGAACAATGTCTGCACTGGACCAAAGCATATTCGGGTATTCTGGATACTCAAAGGGCTGACTTAAACATTTTCCCCTCCACCCTCTAGCAAGGAAAGACCACCTCTCTCAGTGGCTTGTGTGTTCATTCCCTGGCTTGGGTGAATGGCCAGCCTCTGACCTCATCCTTTGGAAATCACATTCTTCCAACAGTAAGGGGAAGTTTGGGGGGAAATTGGGCAACTTGGCACAAAGCCTCTGAGCCACAGACAATCCAGGAAACTGTAGGCATCTTCCTCTTCCTCACCTGAACCACACTCTCATCTAGATCTACGAGAGATTTTAATATGTTTTCTCCTAGTGGAAATGTGTGTTAAGTGAATTTAGACTGAGTGGACTATTTTGAATACTTCGGTTTTTATTTAAAGAAAAATAGAAACAATTGAGAATTTGCTCTACTTCTCTGCAAATTCCTCCCATCATGGAGCATTTGATCTTGCCAAGGGTGCTTTTGTGGGAGCCTGGAAGCCACAACCGAAGTGTGGGGAGGCCAGGAGGGTAGTGTGAGTTTAGACAATTTCTTCAGGGAAAAGAGCCACCTGTGGCCTAGGGGGCCTGAGAGTGAAAGGCCGTGGGACCTAATCTATACCCGCCTGTGTCAATGAGTCCATTGTTCACGGTGGCCTCGGAGGACGCTATCACCTGGACCGCGAGTGGCCACATCGATCAGAAGAAAGACAGGGCGGAGGGGTTTGCCCAGCCTCGATGTGTTGACCCTCGGAGATAATCTGCGGGGTGGCCGCGGGTTGACTTGGCGACGTGGTTATGAGCGGACCTCAAGCTCCGATCTAGACAAAGATGGGTACCTCTCCTCACCTGGGCACCCCCTCCCCCAGGACTCCAACTGCGCCCCACCCTCCCCAGCCTTTGCACCACCCCCAGAGTGTTTACCTTGCACTTCTGGTATAATTGCACGTTTCTGTAAATTGGTCTCCATTTCCATGCCTCATTTGTTCCCATTTAATATTTTTGCTGGGCCCCGCAGAAAGGCACTCTCAGCAGAAATAAAAGCACCCAGGGCTGCTGGCCAGCCCAAAGCCAGGGGCTCCCTGGGCTGAGCAACAGCGTGGTGGACTGTGCGCTGCTGAAGGTGTCCAATGAGTGGATGCGGTCTGCATTCTACAATTAGCATTTCTATCTACGGAGTCCTGAAGAAGGGGCCATTTATTATTACTCTTTGTAAGGCAAGGCTACAAAATTTTAAAAAATACTTCACTTTTTTGAGAGAAAGACAGAGACAGATGGAAGGGGGAGGGAGGGAGAGAGAGGGAGGGAGGGAGAGAAAAAGAGAGAGAGAGAGAGAGCAAGAGCTAAAGCCTTCTGCCAGAAGCATGTGCCACTTTGTGTACCTGGGCACTGAGGAATCAAACCCCAGCCATCAGGCTTTGCAAGCAAGCACCTTTACCCACTTTATCCAGCACACCCTAACCCCGATTTTTTCTGCTTGACGATCACATACATTCATTTAGAACCGTCCAGGTGAGCAGGAGCATGCCTCGTGTTTCTCTGTGTATCCAGCTCCTAGGATCATAAACTCACCAAGTCCATTACAGGTGAAAAGCGTTTCCGCTTGGGCCCCCTCTGTGTAGCCTTTTGCTTCCAACAGGCGAGCTTGATATCCAGCCATTAGGCAAGCGCCTTCCCGAGCCATTTAACAGCAGCTCTTATGGATAAATAAACAAAAAAGGCTGTAAACCAATTATAGTGTGGACAGTGAAAAAGTCGTTTATTAGCAGGACGTCCTGATAGTCCCCGCTGATATTGGAGGTCCCCGCCTGCCCTTTCCCCTTCTCCCATCACAGAGACACACTTTGTACCCGAGAACCAGGTTACCAAGTTCTAGTGACCCTGCTGAGCCTTCCTCCAAGGTTTCTCGGTTTCTTCAGCATGACTCAGGCTGGCTTGAGTTAGTTAGGTGATAAGAATTAAGCCATCACATCTGGGTCATTATGAGGGAAGGAGACCCTTACTTAACAGAAAGGATGGGTTTATGTGTAATTTAACTTAGAACATACTCATTAAAACAATCATTTCACTGTTGAAGTGAGTGTTGAAATCAATGTGGAAAGGTTTGAAAATAAAAACCTAAATTATGCCTTGAGCAGAAAAACCCAGTAAATGGCAACAGTAGTCTTGGCATTTTTTTTTGGGGGGGGGTTGACATAGAGTCTCACTTTGGCCCAGGCTGATCTGGAATTCACTATGTAGTCTCAGGGTGGTCTTAAACTCTTGGTGATCCTTCTACCTCTGCCTCCAGAGTGCTGGGATTAAAGGCATGCACCATCACGCCCTGGCCATAATTGACCTTGAACTTACCGGGGGTAGCATTGCTTCTGAGGGCTTGGATGTAGACAGGGTTTTGTTCCCTCCTCCCCTTTTGCCAAGCCAGAGCACTGGAAGGAGAATCTCTTGGAGTGAGGGACTTCCCACTTTGGATCCAAGGTGTTCGGTTTGTTTGGAGAGCAAAACAATTCCAGAGACAGTAAGTGGAGAGTCTAAATTACTTTCCAGACAATTTCAGTGCACCCCACCCACTGCACAGCTCAATGCAACTTAAAAATTGAATGTAATTGTGCAGTTGTGGTGTTCGCTACCTACTGGCTCTCTTGAGAGTGAGGGTAGGGAGGCAGTGGGGGTGGCTCTGTGCACCTCAATACAGTGGCAACTCAGATGCCTCCTGTCCAGGAGGAAGCCCCACAAGCCAGCCAGTCCTCTTCAGGTATAATTCTTCTCTGCATGATCCCCCCTTCACTGTGCAGCTGAAAGAAAAAAAATGAAAATAAATTGAAACTGGATAGGATTTAAGGTCTGCTACTGTCTTCTCTTCTTGCAGTTCTGGACCCCCCCTCTGGCCTCCTTCCACCCAAGCTCCCAGCTCTCCTTCATCCAGATGTGCAGCCTCTGGTCAGCTCAGCTTTTGAGGCCCCCCCTCCAATCTATGTCCTCCATAAGCAGCATAGCTTCCATTGGCTTCCATGCCTCACCAACTGTATTCAGTGGCTGAACTTCCTTCTCCTGGAAATCTCTCTTTTCTCCCAGATTCCCGTGCAGTCCAAGGTCTTTCCCAGACTGCCAGGTTCCTCCTACTGCCTCCCACAACCTCACTCATCTGGTTTCAATAATATTTATTGATCAAATACCTTATAGAGCCACGACTGTGCACTTGCCTCTGAGAAACAAAAACTCAGAAGTAGAAATATGTTCTGGCAAGCCGGGAGTGGTGGCGCACGCCTTTAATCCCAGCACTCGGGAGACAGGTAGGAGGATCACCATGAGTTCAAAGCCACCCTGAGACTGAATTCCAGGTCAGCCTGGGCTAGAGTGAGACCCTACCTCAAAAAACAAAAAGAATATACATATATATATATATATATGTTCTGGCTTTGGTGTGCCTTCAGTACAGAGCTCTCAGGAGCTGCATACCTGTTTTCCAAATGGGGTTCTTTCTGCCCAGTGCAAGCCGAGTGTCCCTCCTTGTGTTTATTCGGAAGAAAACCACAGTGCTTCCCTATAAACACATATCCACTGTAAAAGTTAACAAGAACATCAAATGCATGGAGCCTAGCACTGTTTCAAGTATCTTTCATATGGCAATGCTTGCAAAACCCTCATAAGGCAAGTACCCCCATTCTATTTTGGAGTAGAAGAAACACAATGTTAAGCTATTTGCCCAGAGCTAGACATCTAGTAAGAAGCAGAGCCTGGATCCAAGCTGAGATGACCTGGCTTCAGAATTTATTTTGTTGCCATGACAATATCCTATCTTACTGTAAAGTAGGTACTCAAGAAATACATACATACACATATATATGCATATACATATGCATAGATGTCAATACTTTAACTTTTTTTAAAAATATTTTTTATTTATTCATTTTCAAGCAGAGAGAGAGAGAGAGAGAGAGAGAGAGAGAGAGAGCGCCAGGGCCACCACCTTGTGGGTCTGGCTTATGTGGGTACTGGGGAATTGAACTGGGGGCCTTAGGCACTGGAGGTAAGTGCCTTAACCACTAGGCCATCTCTCTAGCCCAATACTTTAACTTTTTGAAAAAACTCGGGTGAGTCACAATGTGCAATGCTCCCTGGTTCTTTCTCTTCTTTTTTACTTCTAGTGATTATGATCAAACCTAAGACCTTGTACATGCAATGTAAATGTTCTACTACTGTGACCCATCCCCCCCAGCATCACTTTAAGCTGGTTTATTTTTATTTATTAGTGAGGAGAAAGAGAGAATGAGAATGGGGGCATTCCAGGGCCTTTGCCAATGCAAATGAATTCCAGATGCATGTGCCCTTTGTACATCTGGCTCTATGTGGGTACTGGGGAATTGAACTGGGACCAGCAGGCTTTGCAAGCAAACACCTTTATCTGCTGAGCCATCTCTCCAGTCCTAGCACACAGGCATTTGACCATTGCTCATTGCTGTGTCTGAAAGAATTGGAAGAGCTCAAGTCCATGTCAACAGACACTCCCAGACATGCAGGCTAGGAAGTGGGCATATCACTCAGTGCTTCAGGGGAATGTGGTCCCAACTGGGGGTACAGGAAGGGATTTGCTTAATGGGGTAGAGAAGGAAGAGCCAGAAGTCACTCCATCAGCCTGGGGGACAGGTGTGGAAAGGGGCAGGGCTCCTCCTGTCCACAGCCAGACAAGCCTAAGAAAAAGGTCTGAAGGAGTGAAGCTGGGATGTGGTTCAGTGCTACTTGTGTATGCTTAGCATGTGTGAGGCCTTGGGTTTGATTCCCCAGCAAAAGGGTCTCCAGTCTCTGCAAATAGACTCCGGACGCAGGGGCCACTTTGTGTCTCTGGCTTTACTTGGGTACTAGGGAATCAAACTCAGATTGTTAGGCTTTGCAGGCGAGCAACTTAACTGATGAGACATTTCTCTAGCCCCGAGAATGCATTTTAAACCCACACATGGTCATTCATTTGCGCACTATGGACTGAGAATAATAACAAAAGACACTCAGACTATAATTTATTTGACTTATGGAGGCTTCTAGGTGCAAAGCTGGTTTATTAAAACACCCCTCAACATGGTGAGGTTGTTGTGAACTTTAAATGAGGGATCATTGGAAAAATGACTAATTCACTAGAGGAAGCAGAGACGTTCAGGGGATGTTATTTGAAATTTAACCAGGACCAAACACTTGTCAGTTCTGAACACTGACACTGGTTATAAATCCCCCACACTGTCAGAGATTCCCTTTCTCTTTTCCACATCTATTGTTTCTTTATGTGCCTAAGGATTTAGATAGGATTAGTGGGATCTGATTTTATTAGAGTGATTCCCTGGAGGAGGACCCTCCTTGGGATGTTGATGTGACTCTACTAGGGAGGGCTTTGGGAAGGGGAGGGAGCACTTCCAGCCCCTGCAGCTCGAAAGCACATAAGGGCAAGGGCAAATAAAGGGAGGCAATAAAACCAAAGCAAATTGATTCATCTCCAGGCAGGACCATTAACTTGTGTCTTAATGCAATACTCTCTTTACCCTAAACATGACCAAACAGCTTCCTTTAAAGGTAAATGAATTTTATATAATTTGTAGCTAATTCCATTTAATTCTGCCCACATGAGCATGTGATAAGGGAATGTTAAACTGGGTTAACAACAGACTAAAAGGGGAGTCCAGGAGGAGCCAATATTTGATTTCTAGTGCTCAGGCCCAACGCTGAGAAATCCAGATTACCAGGAGTGTGTTGGTTTCTTGGTTGTTTGCTTTTGTTCTCTTAGCTCCTGAGTAAAGGGCAGTGAGGAACTGGGCTTCCATCTGTCACAAGGCCAGGAACGACAAAACAAGGACTCTTTTTTTATTTAAAAAAATCATTCTTGATCCCACAAACTCCCGTCAGACTTCAGGGAATCAGGAAGAGTAAAAATACTATAATCAATAACAACTTTGTTATCTAGTAACTTAAACAACCGTTGCCTGCTGGGATGGTAGAACAGGCTTTCTTATCTAGCAAACAGGGAAACTTTCTGGATAGTAAGCTATTTTTCACAAAATATGCTTGAGTTAGGTTCCTAGAGAAAGTGCCTAAGGTGGGAATCAAGGCAAATTCTAGTCATCTAGCCATGTTATTTTAGACCATGGGAAATAATTTGGTTTTTAAAATCAAATACATATCTCCTCCTCTTCCCCTTCCTCTTCCTCTTCTTCCTCTTCCTCCTCCTCCTCCTCCTCCTCCTTCTTCTTCTTCTTCTTCTTCTTCTTCTTCTTCTTCTTCTTCTTCTTCTTCTTCTTCTTCTTCTTCCTCCAAAGTAGGGTCTCGCTCTAGCCCAGGCTGACCTGGAATTCACTATGTAGTCTCAGGGTGGCCTCAAACTCAAGGTGATCCTCTTACCTCTGCCTCCTGAGTGCTGGGACTAAAGCCATGCACCA
>PVHP010046640.1:0-13209 GCA_004024765.1 Zapus hudsonius | reverse complement strand
AAATAGTTGCAACACTGAATGTCTCTTTTCAATATGCCCAGGATGAACCATGTAGAGTTCTTCCACTCCCTCCTGTGGAGAAGGCTCCCAAAAGGCTGAGCACATACTAAGTGTGCAAATGAAAGCACACACACACACACACACACACACACACACACACACACACACACACACCCTCCTCCTCCTCATCATCTGTTCCTTTGAGCATCTGTCTTATTTCTGTGACTCTTTTGGCTTTTCACACTGTCAGGCAGGGCCAATAGATGCATTCCCTGTTTCTCAGGGCCCTTACAAGGATATATAGTAAGAATCAATGTGAAAGGAATCAGGAAAGGTAAAAGAACAATGTACCCGTATCAGTTTCTTTTCTGGTTGCCTGAGTAAAATAACGGATGAAAACAAAAAACACAGGACAGCCAACTTATCTGCTTAATTGAATGTCTTTCTGCAGAAATTCAAAAACAGCTGGCAGGCAATAGTGAAGCCCCCTTATGATCCTTAAGGACCATTGAGGTCAGTAAGGGCCCTTAAAATGGCTACACTATAATTGTATGGATAATTGTATGTATTGTTGTATGTATAAGGTTGATCCCTGAGCCTTCTTGGCTGTCCAGTCTAGCTGTATTGGTGACCTGGAGGTTCAGTGAAAGACTCTGTCTTAAAATATCAGGTGGGGAGCAATTGAGGAAAGACAGCTGTTGTCCACCTCTGGTCTTCACACACATGTGTCCACAAGCAAAACAAGCAATCTCAGCACCAAAGCGTTTATTTGAGGTAATGGTTTGAGGAGCTGCAGTGTGTCATGGTGGAGAAGCCAAGGTAGAGAGGTGAGAGCTGGCTGGTTCCATTCACCCAGTCAGGAAGCAGACAGAGATGATCACCGAAGCATTCTTCCCTCCATTTTGTTTGGTATAGGACTGCCCATGGGAGGGTGCCTCTCACATGCAGAGGGGGTCTTCCTTCCTCAGGCAAACCTCTCAGGGAACCCCCTCACACACATGGCCGGAGGTATGTCTCCTAGGTGATTGAAAATCCAGTCAAGTTGAAATGAAGGTGAACCTTCACGGTACATGTCTTACTGTTGTGAAAGTAATTATCACTTACTCATCACAACATAGCAGGTGGTACAGAAATGAAAGGAAACCATCCTAAACCATAAAGTCCTTGATGAGGAGTTTGGGAAGACATTGGTCAGGGCCTGGTAAAGAAACAGGTGAGATGATATAAGAATGTATGATTTTGGGCTGGAGAGATGGCTCAGCAGTTAAGGCACTTGCCTCCAGTGCCTAAGACCCCGAGTTCAATTCCCCAGGACCCACATAAGCCAGACCCACAAGGTGGTGGCCCTGGTGCTCTCTCTCTCTCTCTTTCTCTCTCTCTCTCTCTCTCAGTATTTCTCTGCTTGAAAATGAATAAATAAAATATTAAAAAAATATTACATTGGTATCCCCGATTCCCTCCTCTCTGTCCCCAATCCACTGGGTATCCTCCTCGGTGGGCATACTGGTTCATTCTATGTGGTAGGAGGTTATTCAAGTCAAGCCTGCAAGGCTGTTCTGTCTCTGGCTTGTGACTGTCAGTGACACACCTGAAGGCTGCAGTCATTTTGAGAAGGAAAGACCAAGGTTCCCTAAGCAGCCCCATTGCCTGAGGCAGGTTGATGGCCCATAAAGTGCCCGGAAGGTTGTCAGAAGCCGGCTCTGAAGTAATTAAGCAGATCATAGATGGCACTGGAGGAAGTAGTTATTCCCTAATTATGCTAAAGGTTGTTACGAGACTATTACTTACACTCCAGGATATTAAGGCTGGGAGGACATTAATTCTTGCTGAAATTAATTGCAAGCATCGGAGAGAACTTCTTCCCTGGGATTTGATGTTTGCTTTGATAGATCCATTAAGGTTGGGAAAAAAAAAGAATCCTTAATAGGAAAAACTGGGAAATGTCCTGGAGTTAATGACAGAAATAGTGATCTGCTTGGAACCAATCCTGGTTGATTTATTCCGTCCCCAGTCATTTTCTCTGTTTCCATCATGGCTGAATTTCTGCCTTGTCCTCACATTTCACTTCCCCCATGTTATACTTCCTCCAAGAGCCTTTGTAAGTTTCTTTTTTAAAAAAAATTCATTGCATTTGTGTGCGTGTATGTGTGTACATGTATACACTAAAGTCATTTATCACTGAGTGAAATTGACTCTTTTAGAAGATAAAATGGAGCCAGTTTTTATCAAGTGTGAATTGTTCTCAGGGCCAAGCACAGACCTGGCTCATAGAGGGTACTTGATACATATTTATTGAATGAATGAATGAATAAGTGAGTGAATGAATGAATGAGTGAATGAATGAATGAATGACACCAGGTGGTTTCACACACCCAGCCTGTTTTATTCTGTTCCCAAGAGTTTGTATACCAGAGTAGTTTGAGCATCAAGAGAGTGGGGTGCTAACTCCATGGTCCCTGCTTGGGGAGAAGGGCTGCTCAGGGGACTAAAGTACTGACTAGAGATGGCCCCAAACAAAGATGTGATCAAGGACATCTGAGAGCAAGGAGCTTTTTGATTTCCTTGACCTTTTTCTGTCTGCCGGCAACGGCAGAGGGAGGGGCCTCTGAAAGTTACTGTCCGAGTAACACACAGGCTGAACTTCACCGTCTGGTACAAGTTCCAACCCTGTGTACAATTATCTGGCCCAATACTGCAGTCCCAGGCTATAAATGCTGATGAACCTAGAAATATAGCCAATCCAAATTGAGCCGGTATCGTCCTCAGCCACACACCGCTGGGATGAATCTCTAAACCAGGCACAGTTATGGGAGGAAAGGATTTATTGAAGCTATAGATCCAAAGGAAGTTTCATAATGGAAAAAGAGGCTGGTCCCCTTCACAGGTCCAAGCAGAGAGAGAAACCATCACCAAAACCACTCACACAAGCAAAACAGGCAGGTAGGGGTGGGGAGAGAAGATTTCTTTCCCTTTCATATAGCCTCAGGGCAGGATCTTGAAACCCTATCCCAGACTTGTTGATTTCCTGAGTCTCTGGAATTTCCTTCCTGCACTGCCTACACAGGAAGGGATGTTCATTTCTAGCTTCTTTGAGCTTCCTTACATCCTGCCACCTTCCTGTGAACAATATCAGAGACCCACCCAAGATTACTAAAAAGATCAAGTTGACAACAAAACCTAGCCATCACAGCTGGGTAAAAAACACACACTGAGTTTTGAAGACAGTACAGACTCACTCCCAAAGGGTATAAAGTATCTAATCAGTACATTTTACTTACGCTATGATAATACTAGGGATGCGTTAGGTCCAATAACATATACAATTCAAATTTATTTCACTGTTTTCTTTTAAATCTGCCATAAAATTAAAAATCCCATATACAGCTTGTACTTATGGCTTGCAGTGGGTATGACTGGAATGAAATGATGGAGTGATAGGTCCATCGATTGGCTTGGTGGCAGGTCCAGGAGCAGAGATCTCAGCAGCTCTTTGCTGAGGACTCCTGGAGACAAGACCTTGCCAGCCTCCCTCTGCAGAACAGTGCTGCGCATCTGTCTGGGCTATCGGGAAGACACCATTAATAGATGGTTGTGGAGAACAATTATCATTTCCCCCACACATGCTTGACAAGGATAACTGTTGAGGAACTTTGTGGCTATATAAATTCAAATTGAAGCTCATTAAAAGCCTGTTTAAAGAAGCCCCATCAGTTCTAAACAGCTTCAAGGAGAGACCTGTGACTGAATTCCCTTTTGTGCTCGTCAACATCTCTCCAGCTGCATCTCCAGGTTGCCACGGATCCCCCCTCCTTTCATTTTTTTAATTAAATATGTATTTATTGTCCATAATGAGTTACATTATTTAGTGGGCAAACAATGAATGCGCTGATATCCCGAATTCCCCAATTCCCCCCTCCCCATCCCCGATCAGCTGGATATCCTCCTCCGTGGGTTGTCTGTATTAGTCCTTGTGGCAAGGGATCCTGGATATCTTAGTACTCATCCTGGTCTTCCTGACCCAAGTGTGTTGTTACTGATGGGTGCCATGCCTCCGGACAGTCTCCCCCACCACGGCTCTCACAATCTTTCCGCCCCCTCCTTTCATTTTTAAAACAGTAAATAATTGGACTTTCTGTTCCCTTTGTTGCCACTCTTAATCAGGTCTCTTCTTTGGAGGCCCAGCTCTGTAAACACAGACAGTCTACCCACTTGGAGGAAGTAAAGTAGATCTTGTGAGTGTATGCGTGTGTCGTGTGCATGCTTGTGTATGTGGACACATGTGCTTGTACATGAGTGTGGAAGCCAGAGGTTGACATTGGGTCTTTCTGCATAACTCTACACCTTCTCTGTTGAAATGGGGTCTCTCACTTAATCCCAGAGCTCACTAGCTCATATAGACGAGCTAGCCAGCTTGCTGCAGGGGCTAGCTTGACCCACCTTTCACCCGTTGAATGCTGGGATTTCAGGAGGGTATTTGCATGGGGATTGGAACTCAGAGCCTCACATTTGCCCTGCGAAGGCTTTACAAATTGAGCTATCTCCTTAGGCTCACTAAAACATTTTTTGATATCGTGCTTTTATATTTTTGGATTTTTTTTTTGAGGAGGGTCTCACTTTAGCCCAGTCTGGCCTTGAATTCATGGCCATCCTCTTACTTCAGCCTTCCAGCTGCTGGGATTATAGGTGTGAGCCACTCTGCATGGCAAAGCTGTTGTTTTAGCATCTGACAGGGCTCTAGCAGGTTGTGGGCTCTAACTGCCCAGCGGATCTTTGTGTGCAAAGTTGCAGAGAGAATTGGGTTCTGGAGGCGCTCTGGCCCAAGCAGGCCTTCAGGGACTATTTTGGAACCCTAAAGGGCACTCTTCTCAGTGCTGGAATGAACCTTGCACATACGTCTCCTGACCATACCCAGGTCCTTGCTTCTCTAGCTGACCTTTGACTTGTACCCAGCTCCAACCTACTTCCTGTGACAGATTGCTGGGTGAAGGCACAGATCCTCAATGAGGCCAGTGAGGCTTTGCCTGACCTGTCTCTCTGCAGCCTCATTTCAGAGCCCCTCTCCCCTGCCTGTGCCCTAGCTGTCTTCTCTGGATGGTTCTTGCCTGTCTCCAGTTGGTCCTGCTGCCTGCAGCTTCTGGCATCATCCTTGCTGGAGGACACCCACAAAGGCCTAGGCACCCATGATGATAGGATACGTGGTGGGTCAAGAAAGGATTCTGGGCTGGAGAGATGGCTCAGCAGTTAAGGCACTTGCCTCCAGTGCCTAAGGCCCCAGCTTCAATTCCCCAGGACCCACATATGCCAGACCCACAACACAAGGTGGTGGCCCCAGTGTTTTCTCTCTCTCTCTCTGCTTGAAAATGAATAAATAAAATATTAAAAAAAGAAAGGATTCTACCCAAGCCTAGCTTGGTGAACCAGTGAGCTACACACAGAATCATGGGTAAGGGGCACATCCCCAAGAAGTCCACCCTAATATGACTGATGACTTACGCAAGCTGTGTTCTTGGAGATCTCAGCACAGCTCACAGGCAGCTCCATCGGAGGCCTGTTTTTCTCCTCAGCAGTTATTTACTGCTTATAGAACATGCCTGCTGCTTGTTTTGCTGGAGTGCCATTCCTCCAGGCGTGCACACATACATGTCTCATGACGCCCTCATCCTCCCCAGAACTCTGCTCCAATGACGTCTGACAAGTGTGCAACTCTGCATCTTTCCCCTAACTTTAAAAAAATCTTATATTTATTTATCTGCAAGGAGAGAGAGAGAGAGAGAGAGAGAGAGAGAGAGAGAGAGAGAGAGAGAGAGAGAGAGAGAGGAGACAGAGAGAATGGGTGTGCCAGGGCATCCAGCCACTGCAAATGAACTCCAGAAGAATGTGCCACTTTGTGCATCTGGCTTTACATAGGTACTTGGGAATTGATGCTGGGTCGTTAGTGATACTGGGATGTCACTCCTTTGGTGACAGTTGAGGAAATCAAAGGCAAGTGAGGTTAAATTCTTCAGTAGAAACTCAAGGTTGGGGAAAACAGGGTCCCTGGTCTAGATGTCTTAGCCTCGTCGCTATCCTCCCCATCCCCAGTGGCCCTTCACGACTCATGGTGCACTTGCAAGTGTTTATGAATGAACATTATAAGAAAGAATTTTTTAAAAGGCACCACCTGGCCTCAAAGAAAGGTACCAGACGAGGTGGTTCATTGCCATCTTTATATTCTTCAAAAACATTACCAACAGGGCTGGAGAGATGGCTCAGTGGTTAAGGTGCTTGCCTGCAAAGTCTAATGACCCAGGTTCGATTCCCCAGGACCCAAGTGGCTGGAGTCCCTGATCCACCCATTTCCTCTGTCTCTCTTTTCTCTATCGCTCTCTGCTTGCAAATAAATAAACGAATAAATAAATAGAATTAAAAAAAAAACCTCACCACCATCACTCATTCATTATGCATATCATATCATTTGTCCACAAGGAAAGCATTACGAAATAAGACATGCCTTTACTAAAACTAATATATCCTACCTCCTCCATGTGTGCCTGAGGGTCACTTGCTGGCGACCTGATCATCCGTGTGGAGAGTGTCTCTGTCACCATGCTCTCCCCTGAGCGTAGACCCTCTCCTGTTTTTCCTCTAATTTTCACAGCACTCTGACCTCCCAGATTTACATATTGATTGCTTTTCTATTGTGTATTTTTGGCTCTTGCTAGAGTGTGAGCTCAGCATGGGCAGCGGCTTCGTTTTCTTCACCTACCGAGGCTCATCTAGAACAGCGTCAGGCACAAAATGAGCCAGAAACCAGCAAGTTATTCTCATTGTATTGTCCTTGGGTTTAGTTAGCTTCTGTTGAAGCTCCAGATACCAGAGCCATCCAGGGGTGAACCCCAGCCCACCTCTTCCCTAGAGCTGGGGGCCCTTTCCTGCCTTATTCCCGCCCTTCCTCCTGCCCCCCTGGAGCCACCTCTCTGGAACCTTCCTCTTCTTACTCGGGTGATCTTGAGCGTTCTTCTCCTTTGGCTTCTTTCCCATGTGCCTTGCCCTCATCCACCTGTCACTCTGTAGCCAGAGGAAATTCACACACACCTTGTTCCCCTGTGTATGGAGACCAGAGGACAGCTTCTGCTTACAACTGTCTTCCCTACAGGAGCAGAGCCCTGATGTCTGGACACACACACCGCAGGATCTCACTGACCAACACTCTCTATGGTAGACAATCTCTCTGAACGCATGATGTCAGTGTGATCAACTTTTCTGGAAGTTTCCTTCAGAGAATTCAGTGGCTAACAATATATCTGGAAGAGGTGTCTGGAAGCCTGCCTGGAGTTACAGAGGGATGGAGAGATGGCATTCAGGTTGTCAAAACAGGTGTCATCGACTGGTCTTTTTCAGCCACAAGCAAAGTTATTGTATGTTTGGTAAACTAAATTAATTTTTAATGTCTCCGGGAGTTAAAACTCATCCACACATGCAACACAGACTGTTTTACCAAGAGCAAAGGAAGAGGTGGAGGAGGCTGGAGAGATGCATGGTTATTTCTTTTCACAATCGACTCCAGTCTAAGGATACCTAAATGTGATTTTTCCTTCTTCACAAACTATCCTTCCTTTTTGACTTTCCACAGAGCAGCAAAAGGATTTCCCTGAACACGAATGATTTAGATTTCTCCTCTTTGGAAGACGTGCAGATCTCAGGAACGATGAGCCAGACAATGGAAGGAACCGAGGGGTTTGCCTGCGGCACCGTGAGCCTGGCTTTCCCTGCTGAATTTCTCCATCAGGAAACTTGGATAGAACACACCTGATCTGCTGCTAGTTGCCCTGTGGAATTCTCAACAAATTTAAGATTTTGCTGGTTAGAAACACTGAAGAAGTGTGTGTGTGTGGGGGGAGTGGGGGGAGTGGGGAGGAGGGTTTTGGAAGTCAAAAGCAATTGTGAAGGCGACAGGAATCTGTAGCACCATGGGGTCCTGTCTCTGCCTGGTGTTCAGACAGGAGGAAGTTCTAAGTCTTTGTGGGATTATGACTGAGACTTCATGTATCCTTGCAACACCCCGGTAACCAACATATAGGCTGTTTGATAGATAACAATTTATACACAGGAACAGTATCTAGGCTGGGGAGATATGTCATTCAGCTTGCAAGCATGAAGCTCTGAGTTTGATCCCCACAACCCACCTAAAAATGCCAGATGGGGTGGCACTCACTTGTAACCCCAGTGCTGGGCAGTTAGAAACAGGAGGATCCCTGGGGCTCTCTGGGCCAGACAGTCTAGCTTAATTGAGAAGCTTCCAGCCAATGAGAGACCCTGTCTCAAAAAAATCTGGACAGTATTGCTGAGGAATGATACCTGAGGTTGTTCTCTGGCCTTCAGATGCATGTGCACACATACACATATGCAAACACACATGCATGAACATGCAAACACACACAGGCATATCCAAATGAATAAAAAGAACAGTGTCTATACTTTTAACTATTCAGTATAAAATATCATTATTTTCTCTTGCTAGATGAATTTACCTCTGGGATAACAAGAGGCGAGCCGTTTTGCTTTCTAGTCCTGGAACATGAGAAACGATCTTGGTGAAAAGGTCTCAGCCACAGATGAAGAAACAGAGATGCAGAGCAAAACCAAGACAAGACACAGCCCTCTAACTCTATTTCTCTTGGCATTAGGCTTTCAGGGCTATTAAAAATTCCATACAAGGGGCAGGGAATATGTCATGGTTTGATCCAGGTGTCCCCCACAAACAAATGAATGTGTTCTGATAGATCAATCCAGAGCTGATGGCAGTTTGGGTTTTACAACCTCAATGAAGCTGTGTTGTTAGGGGCAGGCTTATGGGGGTTATAAGCCAGCTCCCCCTTGCCAGTGTTTGGCACACCTTCCTGCCGCTGTTTCCAGTGCTGTGGCGGAGGTGATGTCCACCCTCTGCTCATGCCATCGTTTTCCCTGCCACAATGGAGTCTCCCCTCGAGTCCGTAAGCCAAATAAACCCATTCTTCCACAAACCACTTTGTTTGGGTTCTTTCTGCGCAGCAACTAGAAAGCTGACTGCAACAGAATATCACATGAAAATAGCTTCTTTTTTAAAAAGCTATCATCTATCTATCTATCTATCTATCTATCTATCTATCTATCTATCTATCTATCTATCATCTATCTATCATCCATCCATCTATCTATCTATCTATCTATCTATCTATCTATCTATCTATCTATCTATCTATCTATCTACCTACCTACCTATCTATCTATCGGTGGACATGCAAGGGCCTCCTGACACTGCATACGAAATCCAGACACATTAGCTACTCTGTGCATCTGGCTTTGTGTGGGTACTGGAGATTTTTAAAAAAATATTTTATTTATTCATTTTCAAGCAGAGAGAGAGAGAGAGAGAGAGAGAGAGAGAGAGAGAGAGAGAGAGAGAGAGCACCAGAGTTACCATCTTGTGGGTCTGGCTTATGTGGGTCTTGGGGAATTGAACCAGGGGCCTTAGGCACTGGAGGCAAGTGCCTTAACCACTGAGCCATCTCTTCAGCCTGGTGCTGGAGAATTGAATCCAGGCCTACAGGCTTTGTAAAAAAAGTGCCTTTAACCTCTGAGCCATTGCTCCAGCCCTGAAAATGTCTTCCTAAAACATATTGGTGGTTGATTGTGACAGTGTTACCTGTGCTGATGTAGTTTAGGGCTGGTACACAGGTATGACAAACCCTACAGTTGTCTAAGGCGAGGCTTCTGAAATGTTCACCACTTGAGATCTCTTTTCAGTCAAGACAGTTTGACAAGTCCCCCGGGTATACAGGTACAGAAATCAAACATTTAGTGATAATAAATAATGAGTAAATTTATTTTAAAACAACTCTTTGGCCTACAAATCATTTTATCATTCATTTAAAATGAAAGCAAAATTGATGTGCCAATGAGATGAGTGTGTTTATTTTTACAAAAACAATCGCATCTTGGCTGGATATTTGACACTGCAAGACACAGAGAATTTTCAATATTTTTCAGAGATAATTGATGCTTTGATTTTATCGTTGTCAATGCTGAGAAAGTCACTTCCCATAAATACATAGTCCAAAATGGCAGATGTACATTTAGGGCCATTTTGGAAATTGTGTCCTAATTCCAAGCCAAAATTCACTGACTGATTTTTTTTTTAAATGAAACTCAAGTCAGCAAGTGAAAGAGTAATTTTTATTTTTAAAACATTATTTATGTATGTATTTGCCACTAAAAATGAACTCGAGTCATGTACCACTATGTACACCTGGCTTTATATGGGTACTAAGGAATTGAACCCAGGCCAGCAGGCTTTACAAGCAAGAGACTTTAACCACTGGCTTATGTAACAGGACACTCTAAAATCCTTATTGCACTGGACACCACACATTTCCCTCTTTGAATAGCTTGAAACGATCAGGTTCAGATGCCTGTTGGAATTGGGGATGAGAAGGTCAGCCTGGGCTAGAGCAAGCTCCCCCACACTGGGATCATGTCCAGTGTTTTTACATGAGTTCTGGGGGTTGACCTCTGGTCCCAGGCTCAAGGGATAAGTTCTGGGCTATCTCCCCAGCCCCTCTCCTGAGTTCTAACGTGCTGAGCTCTGGGTTTTTATGGTTTATTTTTAAAGGCCTAGACTGGCTTTCAGCCAGAATGTTCTATTTGTCAGTTGAGATGACATTTAGGACAGGATTTCAAATACTCATCTACTTCATGGGACATAAGTGGTTTCATCATCTACAGTAGAAAGAAAAAGAAATCCCGGAGGTAACAAATCGCATTGCTAAAAACCCAGAGTGGGAAGAATCAAAGACCAGTTACTGATTTAATTCATTTAACTCCCTGGTTGAATAAAAGAAAAAAAATTAAATTAATACTGAGTACCTATTCAGAACAGAAAGCTCTGAAAAACGACCTCGAGGTGTTTATTAACCCACAGTCATCACTCCCACCAAAAAATTAATTGACTGTTTAATTGTGGTCTTCTCATGCAAATGAGCATGGAGCTCTATTCTTTGGGAAATGTGGTAAAGAGAAATAACATTAACTTTATGAGGCAAGTATGGTAAGAGAACACCATTTGTCAGGATACAAGAGACCTAAACACAGTATCTGACTGAGCGTGGGCATACTGAAATGTGCAAGAGATCGGGGTTGATGGCTGGAGCAGACACCGAGAGGTCAGAGTAGAATGGGGTTGTGAGCTCACATGCAGGGTTAGATCCTGGAGCAGGGAAGCTCCCATATTCCTCAGCAGGAGAGAAGGATGTAAAAAATGTGCAGAAGGCTGGACATGGAGACCGTCCCTGGTTGAAGGTCATAGGGAGATTGGGCAATGTTTTGAGGCTATACCAAAGCCATGTGAGAGGGAGTAGGGAGGTCCTGGCTGACACATGGCGGGGAGAGGGAGAGAAAATCTGTCTACTTCTGGTACAATCCATACCCTCCATTGCATGAAGCGTTCCAGCAAAGCCCACGGGAAGAGCCCCAGCAGGGTGGGAACAGGGAGGAGGGAAATAGGGATTACCACCATAAAACTTGCTTATACATTGTATTTAATTATTGACAATAAATATGAAAAAATTATTTATTTGCAAGGAGAGAGAGAGTGAGAGAGAGAGAGAGAGAGAGAATGGGTGCGCCAGGGCCTCCAGCCACTGCAAACAGACTCCAGATGCATGCATCACTTTGTGCATCTGGCCACTGGGGAATCAAACTCAGGTCTTTCGGCTCTGCAGGCAAATGCCTAAACCGCTGAGCCATCTCTCCAGCCCTACATAAACCTTTTTAAAGAAACTGTTATGTCACCGATAGATCATTGTACATGAGCGAGGGCTGTCAGGCAGGCACTAAGCCAGGCTCAAGAATCCTTCCTCTGACCAGCCATGGGACAGGCACTTGCCCACTGCCATGCCCGGGGCTTATCTAAAATTGTAGCAGTTGCTACTGTTTAAATTCAAGAGCCCAAAGCTTTGTTGCTTCCTTAGCTGGTACATGAACACGTGGTTTCCCTTGTCTCGGGGGATTTATATCTGATTCAAGACAAATGGGGCATCCACCTGTTCCTGGTGGAATGCCTGACTCCCTGCAAAGAAAAGACACTGATTTGTGGCAAAAAGCCTCTGCCAATTTCCATGTCAAGCTACAATGTGATACCACCAGAACCAGAGCTGACAGCTAGGTGCACAACCTACTGAAAATCGGTACTCAGATCGGATCAGTACTCAGATCACTTACAGACCTCAGGCGTGTGGGGAAGAAGGCAGGCGGAGAGCAAGGATGAGGAGCAGAACAGGTGAGAAGATAGAGGTTTGATAGACTCCATTGTCAAGAAGAGAAAAGTCCATATTGGCTCAGATTGTGCTCAGCTCTTAGCATCATGAATGGCCGTCGCTCGTCTGTAGTTCTGTCTCCGCACTTGCCTGTGTTATCACAAATGTCCTAAGCCATCTAGTGAGGAGTTAAACCTGACCACATCCTGGCACCTTGAGCTTGTTCCCCTCTCCCCACTGCTGTTTCAGAGACAGCCTCATACTGTAGTGCAGGCTGGTCTGGAACTCAGAGCAATCCCCCTGCTTCAGCTTCCTTATTGGCGTGAGCTACCACCTCTGACTTCTAGTTCCAATTCTTGATATTTTTGAAAGTGGTTTTGCTTACTTCAGTACATAGCCTCAGATCTCCTAGAAATATTTTGAATGCTCCAGCATGGTACACATGTGTGCGTGTGTGTGGGCCAGAGGACACGTTGGGTGCTACCATAAAGCTTTTATGAGTCGAGGTCTCTTACTGCCATGGAACTCTTCAGGTAGGTTTGATTCCTGGCTGACAAGCTGTTTCTGCCTCTTCGCTGTTGGGGTTACAGGCAGGCACCTGGCATTTCAACATTCAACATTCTGGGGACCAGATGCTTTAAGTTCTCAGTCCTTCCAGAGATATTTTTGTGGAAGCCTGAGGGAGCTACTGTCCCATGGTGAAGATGGAGGGAACCCCCTGGGAGTGGCTGCCTCACTGCTGGTCAATCCTCAGAGTCCACAGAGCCAAACAGCGACTCTCATCTGCTCAAAGACTTGCTCTGCACCGGGCATGGGTTGTTCTAGAAGCTGATTCTTTTTTTCAAATATTTTATTTATTCATTTTCAAAGAGAGAGAGAGAGAGGGAGAGAGAGAGGGAGAGAGAGAGAAAGAGAGAGAGAGAGAAAGAGAGAGAGA
>PVHP010046639.1:0-11636 GCA_004024765.1 Zapus hudsonius | reverse complement strand
TCTGGCACACCCATACACACACACACACACACACACACACACACACACACACACACACATTATCTCTTTCTCCTTAAAAATAAATAAACAAGGGCTGAAGAGATGGCTTATCAGTTAAGGCATTTGCCTGCAATGCAGAAGGACCTGAGTTTGATTCCCCAGTGCCCATGTAAAGCCAGATGCACAAGAGGGCACATGTGTCTGGAGTTCATTTGCAGTGGCTGAAGGCCCTGTTGTGCCCATTCTCTATGTCTCTCTCTGTCTGCCTCTCTCTCAAATAAATAAAATATTAAAAATAAATAAACAAATAAAAATGTTTATGAAAAAAGAAAGCCAGACATGCATGGTGGCACATGCCTTTAATCCCAGCACTCAGGAGGCAGAGGTAGGAGGCCAGCCTAAAACCACAATTCCAGGTCAGCCTGGGCTACAGCAAGATCCTACCTCAAAAAACAAAAAGAACCATGAAGGACCCAGATAGAATCCTGCAGAGAGTGGTGGGATAAGCAAGAGGCCCACAACCACAGCAGTCAGTCAACACAGGATAAGCCAGACAGACACCAACATTTTCAATACAACCTAAAGCAGAAGTACAAAGACCCCCTAAGAACTCAACAAAAAATAAGCCTTAGTACTCACCCACCATGACTCAGTGAACTGAGCGGAAGAGGGGGCGGAAAGACTGTAAGAGACATGGTGGGGGGAAAACCGCCAGAGACATTGCCCCCCTCAGTAACAACATACAAAGGGGGGTGGAACCAGGTTGACCCCTAGGCTGTCCATAACCCCTACCCCATGGACTGATCCAGACTGCCCACAGAGGAGGATATCCAGCTGATTGGGGATAGGAAAGAGGGAAATTGGGGAAATGGGGCTATCGACTCATTGGCCCATTCAATGTATCCAAATACGGACAATAAAGGGAAAAAAAACAAAAAGAAGAAAGAAAACATGTAACTATATGACTAACACTCTCCAGGCATAGCCTTTGAAGCCTGGTCATTTTGAAACCCAGTGCCCTCAATGTCTTTGCCCATGTGGGCTCCCAAAGTTGGCCCTCCATAAAGTCTGGAGAATGAGCATCAGATAAGGGCATAGCATATGGAATTGTGAAAGGCCTTCTCTCCCAAAGGCAGCTTTTCTCCCAGGGGAACTATTCTAATGTTACAATGTCCACTGGGCCCATGGGGATAGACTAGGTGAGCTACATTCTACCTCCAGTGTCTTTGCAGAAGTGGCATGCTGTGACCATGCTGTGGACGTGCAGCCCAACTGGGCACTCTTCATAGACTCCCTCTCCCTGAGTGCCAAGATGAAACCTGGGCCAGACAGAGCTGCACACGGAAGACGGTGGATCTCTGGTGAGAACGGGCCTGGATTCCTGGGTCCACTGCTCACAAATATCCATGCTGGACTTCCAGGAGACATAAATCTCTACCATGTTGAGACACAGAGTTAGTGCCAGCTGTGACACCTACCCTGATACAGGAAGTAAGATGGCCAGACCAGGCTAAGTCCCTGTGGAGTTCGAGCTGTGATGGATGCAGAGACACAAGCGAAGTGTGTGTGCTAGGTACATAGCAGGTTCTGCCTCTATAGGCCTTTGTCTCCACACTCTGGTGTAAACCTGCCTTTCACACATTACTCTCCCTTATCCAGCTGTGAGGACCCCAAATCTCAGTGACCTACATCAACAAGTCTCTCTCTGGCTTACCTGTCCATGGCTGCAGCTCTGCCCCATGGCTCTTCCCATGCCAGGCTCCGGGCTGAAGGCATGTAGAGCATGCCCATGCTGGAGGCAGAAGAAGAGAAAACTCAGGAGCTCAGATGTAGCATGAGTCACATCTGCTCATGAACAATCTGCCAAAGCATGAACATGACCAAGTCCAAAGACAGGAGACATCTTAAGGAAGAGGGAACCATTTTAAGCTATTTCAGTCTACTCCTTCTGTCGTCTTCTAGATATTACTGTTAATTCCAGCTTTCTTTCTTCAGAGTCCTTCTCAACACAATATTTTAGGCAATCATTTCCAACAATCTGAGGTTGTTTTTTTGGTTGAAATTGATGTGCTATTTTACGTGCCTGTCTAGGCTCCAATAACCATTACCCAATCCCATTTCTGAATCTTGGCTTCAGCCTAGAAGAAGCTTACTGTTCAAGCCCCATCTTGCCAAACGATCCAAATCAAATCTACCCGTCAAATATCTATATTGTATATTCATTTTGTCCATCAAAACTATTACACGCCCACCCGACACAGTACCTGACACACATCTGCTGAACGATTTTGTTTACCATTAACAAGCGCCTTCACTGAGCCATAAAAACTTGGTGAATATTTGTCCCCTGATTGACAGCACTGCTCCTTAGAATGGAGTTAAAAACCACATACTGGAATTTTAGAAGTGTGAATATTGGTACAAGGTGTGAATACGATGTACTGATGGCTAGTGCTTACCTTCTACCACTCACTAGCTGGATGACCCAGGCAAGTCACTGGCTTGTCTGTGCCTCAGTCATATCATAGGTAAAGTGGGGATAATAACAGGACCTACACTATATGGCTGTTTATCACATTGTAAGTACCCAATAAATGGAATGTATCAGTTTTAGCCCCATTTATGATTGAGTTTTCTCACAAGCCTGTGTTCTGGTGGAAGACACAAACCAAGAACATTTAAGATTTGGCTCTCTGAAGGGGCCTCACTCTTAGCTGACCCAGGACCTGGACTTAGTTTCCCATTCAGCAGCTTGTACCCTAACTCATAAACCCTGACCAATGAAAACACATGTCATCTTAATCCTTGCATAGCCTAATAACTTATTATGTGCTTGGAGATCTTCTGATGAAAGGCACCCAAGGGCAGGCATCTGACATCCTGTTCAGTCATAAAAGAAACACAGCAACAACAAAAAGAAAACACAACAAAACAAAACTTGGAAAAGACAGAGGTTCCAGAACTTGGTAGTGAGGAAGAGGACAAACATTCTTGTAATGAGACTTTATTTTACCTTATTTTATGTGAGACATGTAGCTCACAATGGCCTTGAACTAGTCAGTTCTGCCTCCTGAGTGCACAACACTTGACTTAATTCTTTAATACAGAGGCACAGAGGGGAAGAATTCTGAACCCCTCAGACTAAAGGGTTGGAGGAGTGTGAAGGATCCCCGTGTCTTTAAGTGACTTGAGGGGTGGAGAGAGTATAAATCTTTCACCTCTTCTAAATCAAACCCAGGGTAACAACCTGTATTGTTGCCCTAATTCATTTAAGCCAGTTAAACAGCTTGGGCTGACAGGCCTCCGTAAGTGGTTTGTTTGTGAGCTGGGACAGGTCCTAAATGATGCCAAGCTCTCTTTTCAACGCCACGCTTCTCATTCCACAGCTCTGGCCACCCCCTCAGGCAATGCATCCCTTCCTGGACCCTGGAGCCCTTCCCGGAAGGCCGTCCATGGGTGTGTCGCTGGAGGAAGACAAACCGCGGCCACCGACACCAGTTTCTGGGGGAGGGGGAACAGCTGTCATGCGCAGGACGGGGATTCGAACAGTCCAGAAGGCGTTCTACCGTTTCTTAGTCTTGACACTTTAGAACGACCGGTTCCTTAACCGTTGCAGGCTCTCCCTTCGTAAAACGTGTCTACACTAGAGCCCGCCTCGCAGGTGGCTTGAAAAGTGAGCGAGACGGTTGTGCCTGAACAAGATCAGCCCCGACCCCCTCGGAAACGGGCTTAAGCCGCCGATCCTCCCCACTCCCTCACCAGCAGCCGCCACCGCCGGGGCAGCCTGTCCCTCCTGAGGAATCATGGGCCGTGAAGTCCTTTGGTACACACACCCTCATGGGCTGCCACGGAAGTGAGGACTACAACTCCCAGAATGCTGCGCAGAGGTCACCGCCCCCTTCCGCAACCCTCTGGTACGCGGCTTCCTGGGATACGTAGTCCTGGAGGCCAGGAGGTAGGCGGCGTCGAGACGCAGAAAAACCACAAGTCCCAGAAACCTTCGCGCCGCTCCTCCCCCGCCCCTTCCGAGTCGGAGTGCTGTTTTTGTTGTTGGTGAAAGGTGAGGGGCACAGCTGATCCGTCTGCGGGGTAAGAAACTTGGCCTAATTGGGAAGGTGGTCCTCCCGGGGGCGGCCAGCCCACCTTCCAGTTTGAGAAAGGCTGATCTGAAGGAAATGGAGACCCGGGAAGCAGGAGAGTTGGGGTTTTAATACTTTACGTACTGAAGAAGCCACCCCCACGTTTTGGGTGGGGGTGGTTTCGAGGGGGCCCTGAGCAGGGGAGTAGGCCCCGCATCGTCGTCATTCTCTTCTCAGGCCTTCTCCATTCATCCAGGACGGCTTAGGGGAGTGTAAGGGACTGCGATCTGTGCTTAATCTCTTCCAGGCAAGTGTTGGCCCTCTCAAACCTCTCTCTCCCCCTCCCCCTCCCTCCCTCCCTCTCTCTCTCCCTCCCTCTTTCTCTCTTTCCCTCCCTCTCTCTCCCTCTCTCCCTCCCTCCCTCCCTTCCTCCCTCCCTCCCTCTCCCTCCCTCCCTCCCTCTCCCTCTCGCTCTCCTCGATCTCCTCTCCCCCCACCCAGATCCAAAGAAAGGCCTTGACTAGGCTGAATCCCTGGGGGCGGGGGAGGGGATGAGCTTCCAACTTGTAGGATTCCCAGAAAGTCAGAGCCCTGCAGTGCAGAAGTAGGACGTACACGCACCCGTGAGCATCCAGGCACACATGTGCACTTGAAGTCCCAGAACTTCAGGAACGGAGAATGTTTGCAGCTGTTGGGAATTTTCTTTGTGGAGAGTATTTGGGGGTTGGTGGCATTCACAAACTCAGGGAAGAATTGTATTTGAAGAAAATATGAACTAGTTTTGACCAGAGATTTCTGAGAGATATTCTGCAAATCCAAAGAAATGTCTTCAGTCTGTTTCTGAGGAAGCAGTTGCTGCTTTTTGCATCGTTGGGCCCACCTTTCCTTCTTCTCACTGCATGTCTGATTTCTTTTCAAGTTTCTCCCCCACCGCCTCTGTAATGTTTGGGGGCGGGTTCATGGCTAGTGATGATGGCTGATTGGACATATCAGTTATAGCTGACACTGGAAACAGATTAGTGCAGTGCAGAGGAGGGAGGCCCGGTTCACAGTCCTGCATTGAGGAGTACTCTCTTTTCCAATTTTTAAAGTTTTGTTATGGTATTTTCAAACATGTATGTTGTTATGATTTATTCTTACTCATCCCCCAGGAGTTCTTAGTTATTATCTGACCTCACCTGGCCCCATATTTCCCAATTAACTACTCAACTAACTCCATCCCCTAGCACCACCCATTCAAACAGATTTAAGAATGGAGACTAAAGGGCCAGTCGTGGTGGTGCATGCCTTTAATCCCAGCACTCAGGAGGCAGAGGTAGGAGGATCACCATGAGTTCAAGGCCACCCTGAGACTACATAATGAGTTCCAGGTCAGCCTGGGCTAGAGCGAGACCCTATCTCGAAAAAAAACCAAAAAGAAAAAAAAAAAAAGAATGGAGACTAAGAAGAATGGGTTAATATCCATTCAAACAGAAGCTTTCTAGCCCCACTTCAGGCAAGATGTGGAAAGAAGAATTTCTTTTTGTTCTGTTTCTCAGCATTAAGTATACATTACCCCTTCTGGAGGCCCCTTACTTCCCAGGGTCCATTCTGTCCCCTGCCTAAGGGTGGGGCTTTCCTGGCTCCAGGCTTCCACATTCCAACTCCCCATACCTCAACGCTTCTGCTGTGTCGCACTCCACCCTTGAATCTACCTCCTCCAGAATTTTTGACTTTTAGAATAATGAAGTTAAGAAACAGACCCTGTCTTTCATTGTATCCTCCCCTTCACTTTATTTCTTACAGGAGAAATTTTCTGATTCCCTAGAATTGATGGGGTTAGACAGGTCAGGAAGACGGAAAGCTCAGGGGTCAGGACTAAATTGTTGGTTTTATTGTTGTGCCTCCCACTGCCATATTCTAGTTCTGAAGACTCACCCATCCTTTCAGAGATTAGTTGTTGCTTTCGGGTGTCAGTTCATTCCTGGATACATTTGGGTCACCAAACTCAGGAGCAGGTTAAGATGACCTGCTCAGGATAAGAGGGCTCTATACCTGGGGGCTGGGGAGATGGCTCAGTGAGTAAAGTGTCTGCTGTGCCAACATGAGAACCTGAGTTTGGATCTCCAACACCCATGTAAAATCCAGGCATGGTCACATGTGTCTATAATCCCAGCACTAGTGAGACAGGAAGATCCCTGGGTCTCTAAGCCAGCTAGTCTAACCAAATTGGTGAGCTCCAGGTTCAATGAAAAATCATATCTAAAACTAAGGTAGAATGGGAGAAAAACATGATGACACTGAAACAAAATAGAGATTAATTGAGAGGGGGAAGAGATATAAAGGAGAATGGGGAGGGAATCATAATGGTTTACTGTCTGTAATTATGGAAGCTATCAATAAAAAGGCTTTTAAAAGAAAGAAAGAAAGAAAGAAAGGAAGGAAGGAAGAAAGGCCAAGACTGGGCTGGAGAAATGGCCCAGTATGGTAGTTTGAGTGGATGTTCCCCAATAGATTCAGTTTTGTTAAAGCTTATAACTTGAAAGAGGTGTCATTACAGAACTCCCCTGGATCTATAAACTTCAGATAAATCCCTTCTTCCTCACATAAAAAAAAACCCAAGGTAAAGAATGATTTAAGAATGCACCCGAGGGCTGGAGAGATGACTCTGAGGTTAAAGCACTTGCCTCCAGTGCCTAAGGCCCCGGGTTCAGTTCCCCAGGACCCACATAAGACAGACCCACAAGGTGGTGGCCCTGGTGCATTCTCTCTCTCTCTCTCTCTCTCTCTCTCTCTCTTTCTCTCTCTCTTTCTCTCTCTCTCTCTCTCTCTCTCTCTCTCTCTCTCTCTCTGCTTGAAAATAAATAAAATATTTTTTAAAAAAGAATGCACCCGAGCACGTGGTGGTGGCGCACGCCTTTAATCCCAGCACTCAGGAGGCAGAGGTAGGAGGATTGCCATGAGTTCAAGGCCACCCTGAGACTACATAGTGAATTCCAGGTCAGCCTGGACTAGAGTGAAACCCTACCTCGAAAAACAAAAACAAAAAAAAGAATGCACCCATGCCCTACACCTCAGCTGGATCTTGAATTCAAGAGCCACATGTGGAGGATGGGATGGGGAACAAGAGTTTGGTATGTCCAAGAAAGTTGAGATGTGAAAAGGAGGGACTGAAGTGAGCAAAGCCTGAAAGGGAGAAATGAGGGCCTCTAGACCAACAAGGCCTAGCATGCTACTGGGTGAAGATTCACTTGCAAAGCCAGACCCAAGAGTGATACGTTAAAAGGCCCTGTAGCTTTCAGGGGCTGGAAACCAGGTGTGCCCTGATGTCCAGGTATAGTAGCATGGCTGTAAATTATATGGATGGGTCAGGGGGAGGAGGCAGAGGGGAGAGACTTCAGGATGTCAACTTTGTCTCTCATAGGACGGCAGGCATCAAGGGCAAGATGGAAGAGTCATCACTGAGTCGGGTTTCATCCCGGGGTGGAGTCAACTTCCTGAATGTAGCCCGGACCTACATCCCCAACACCAAG
This sequence comes from Zapus hudsonius, assembly GCA_004024765.1. Lineage (NCBI taxonomy): Eukaryota > Metazoa > Chordata > Mammalia > Rodentia > Dipodidae > Zapus > Zapus hudsonius. Next base: position 4,045 of record PVHP010046639.1, on the reverse strand, counting down.
GTGGAATGTCACTATACCCTGCCCCCAGGCACCATGCACAGTGCCAGTGACTGGATTGGCATCTTCAAGGTATCCCTGAACCCCTTCTGGCTCAGGTTTATGGGACGTGGGCTAGTTGGAATAAGGGGAATGATGGGGTTCTTAGATTTTCAACCTAAATTGATAGAGAAGGTGAAAGATATCACGGATGACAGAGTGCATCTGTATAAGTAGAATCCATTTCTCCATCTTTGCTGTGACTCTCAGTATAACTGTATGATTCAGTCCTGACTCTTAGAACCCTTGCCACTACTCACTTGTTTAATCCTGCCCCTGGATCTCCCTTTGAGGGTAGCTCTATCACTGTACCCCTCCAACCTTCTGCTCACAGGTGGAAGCTGCCTGTGTTCGAGATTATCATACGTTTGTGTGGTCTTCAGTGCCGGAAAGTACAACTGATGGTTCTCCCACCCATGCCAGTGTTCAGTTCCAAGGTACAAAGGATGATGGGAAACTTGGAGGGAGGAGCCAAGGGAGTAGAGGTTTGGGGGAAGGGAGTGGGCTCAGAGACATAAAGGGTACAGGAAAAATGAATGCAAATAATTCTTAAGAGCCAGGCCTGGTGGTACTTATCTTGTAGTCCCAGCTACTGAGGAGACTGAGGCAGGAGGATAACTTGAGCCAAGGAGATCAAGGCCAGCCTAGCAACATAACATAGCCCTCAAAAGAAAAAAAAAAAGCCCTATTGAGGCAGGATTTAGCAAATACAGAACCATGTAGTTATCCCAGCACCAGGGACATAGAAGGATCTTTAGAGAGCATCTGGTCCTACTACTTAGCCAAAAAGGAACTCCCTTTACAAGACTAAGTCGAGGGAAGGGTGATATTGAGAAAAGGGTGGTCAAAGGGTCATGGACGGTCTAGATCAACCTGAGCTCAGGTACAGGGATAACATGAAGACTTTAAAATTACCCTGATAAAATGGGTAGGGCAGTGCCTGGTACATAGTGGGCACGCAATACATGGCAACTAGCGTTACTATGACAATGAGAAAAAGAGTGGGTTTGGGGGAAAAAAGAGCTAGAAAAAGAGAAAAAAGTATCCCGCAGGGTATTGTGGTACATGCCTTTAATCCCAACACTTGGGAGGCAAATAGGAGAATCGTCATGAGTTGGAGGCCAGCCCATACCTACAAGAGTGAGTTCTAGATCAGCCTAGGCTAGAGTGAGACCCTACCTTAAAAATGAGAAGCAAAAATAGAAATAAAACATCAAAATAAAAGAGTGTCCCAAAGAACAAAATAGCCTGTGGGTGGCAGAGGGACAGGGAGCAAGGTGAGGGAGTCAAGAGCAGTATGTAACATGGCACACTAAGAAAGAGGGATCTGCTAACACTGGAGGTTCAGGGACTGTACCAGGATCCTGGGTCCACTCTTCCCACAGCCAGCTACCTGCCCAAACCTGGAGCCCAACTCTACCAGTTTCGATATGTGAACCGTCAGGGCAGGGTGTGTGGGCAGAGCCCCGCCTTCCAGTTCCGAGAGCCAAGGCCCATGGATGAACTGGTGACCCTGGAGGAAGCTGATGGTGGCTCTGACATTCTGCTGGTTGTCCCCAAGGCCACTGTGCTACAGGTGAGAAACAAGCAACAGACTTGTTCCTGGGCCTGGGAAACTAAGGACAGCATTTCTTTCTCTGTTGTTGTTTTTTGTTTGTTTTTGTTTTTGTTTTTTCAAGGTAGGGTCTCATTCTAGCCTAGGCTGACCTGAAACTCACTCTGTACTTCCAGGCTGGCCTCAAACTCACAATGATCCTCCTACCTCTGCCTCCCGAATGCTGAGTGCTAGGATTAAAGGTGTGCTCAAAGACAGCATTTTGAGGGCCCTATTCCCACTTCCCTTTCCCTCATCTGTCACCCCAACTGAAGGTCTCACTGGGTGGGAGTTAACCAAAATCTGCCCTCAAGAAAGTCTCTGCCTTCATATACGCGGACATTTGGGACAATAAGCAAGCTGCCCGCAGGCCAGTGTAACTCAAGTTTTCCTAGAACTGAGCCAGCCACTTCCTGGCAGGAGAAGGCCCTACAGAGGAGATCCACAGGGTGGAGTGAGGCTGGCCAGGGAACATGGGAAGTAGGCAGGGCCTCACCCTGCCCATCCAGTACCAGAAGGGCTGACCACATGTCACTCTTAACACTTCAAGTATGACTAATCCAAATTGAAGTATAATCACAGGTAAAATACACACTAGATTTTGAAGATTTGGGATTTTAAAAAAGAATGTAGGGCACACCTTCCTGCCACTGTTTGCAGTGCTGTGGCAGAGGTGATGCCCACCCCTCTGCTCATGCCATCATTTTCCCTGCCAGGATGAAGTCTCCCCTCGAGTCCATAAGCCAAATAAACCCAAAAAATTTTTTAAAATTTAAAAAAAAGAACAACAACAAAAAAAAGAATGTAAAAGATCTCAACTTAAAAACTAACTGCATGTTAAACTATTATAGATTAGGCTAAATAAAATGTGTGTGTATATATATTCATATATATATATACATATATATATATATATATATATGAATGATTGCTTTTGGTTTTTGTTTTGTTTTGAGTCAGGGTCTCACTGTAGCCTAGGCTGACCTGGAATTCACTATGTACTCTCAGGGTGGCCTTGAACTCACGGGATCCTCCTGCCTCTGCCTCCCAAGTGCTGGGATTAAAGGCATGTACCACCATGCCCAGCTGCTTTTGCTTTTTTTGAGACCAGGTCTCATGTAACCCAGGCTGGTTTCAAATTCACTAGATAGCTAAGGATGGACTTAGAACTCCTGATCTTCCTGCTTCTACCTCCCAAGTTCAGGAATTACAGGTGTTAACACCACATCCTACTTCACATATTTCTTACTATTTTTATAAAAAAGATTTATTGGGGCTGGAGAGATTGCTCAGCAGTTAGGGCTCTTGCCTCCAGTGCCTAAGGCCCTGGGTTCGGTTCCCCAGGTCCCACATAGGCCAGACCCACAAGGTGGTGGCCCTGGTTCTCTCTCTCTGTCTGTCTGCTTGAAAATAAATAAATAAAATATAAAAAATAAAATATTTTTTAAAAAAGATTTATTTATTTTCAAATAGAATGGGGGCAGAATGGGCATACCAGGGCCTCTTGCCACTGCAAACGAACTCCAGATGCATGTGCTAATTTGTGTGCATCTGACTTTACATGGGTACTGGGGAATTGAACACAGACTATCAGGCTTTACAAATAAGCATCCACTTACTAGTTTTTTTTTTCACTATGTTTTAAAGTGACTACTAGAAAATTTAAACTTAGAAGCATGGCTTATGTAAATATTACCACTGGACCAGATAAAGAAGGATTACAGACTGGAGGCAGGTGTGAGCAAGGATGCCATCCTAAGGGAAGGCAAGGGACAGGGACTGGTAGGGAGGCAGTGCATTCTCAGACGAGGGAAAAGTTGCTCAGAAGGTGAGAATGGGTAGATTCCCTGTGATTTGGACAAACCCCTGCTTCCTGGAGCCCAGGTCTAGTAAATACAAAGATTGAATACCATAGGAAGATGGTGTTTATACCAAGTCAGAATTGTGTGAGTCCTACTTGGTGGTCTGTCTTTGTATTTATGGTTGTCATTTCAACCTCACAGTCATATAGCTAATAAAATTTGTATTGAAGATTAAACCCAATTCTGACTCTAAAAAGGATAAACCTAGGGTATCCCCTCATTTGTCAGCATCACCTACCAGATGAATGTCCCCTGCAATTGCTCTGAGAAAGGGACCAGGCTTGAGCTGGGGAAAGTGTTCAAGGGATGGCATTTAAGAGCCCATTGGGCTGGAGAAATGGCTTAGTGGTTAAAGGTGCTTGCTAGCAAAGCCTGATGGCCTGGGTTCAATTCCCTAGTACCCACTTAAAGTCAGGTGCACAAAGTAGTACATGCATCCAGATTTCATTTGCAGTGGCAACAGGCCCCAATGTGCCCATTTTCTTTCATTCTCTCTCTTCTTGCAAATAAATAAATATTTTTAAGCCGGGCGTGGTGGTGCACGCCTTTAACC
>PVHP010046638.1:0-13078 GCA_004024765.1 Zapus hudsonius | reverse complement strand
TCTAGATAGGGTTCAGAGACCTGGAGTAGCAGATAAAATGCCTCATATACATGTATTAAAATTCTAAAACAAATAGGAACCAATAGAGATCAAGACCAATACCATCTGCTGGCAGAATTCTCTTCTGTTTGGGGGAGGGGAGATGTCAACTGCCTAATCTTTTTTATAAAAGCCTTCACCTGATGGAAGAAACCCACCCACATTCAGGAGGACAATCTGTCTCACTCCATGTACTGATCTGAAATGTTAATGTCACCCACAAAACACCCCCACAGATAAATCCAGAATGCTGTTTGATCAAGTATCTGGGTACCCTGTGGCCTTGTCATGTTGACACATAGCGTGAATCATCATCCATAGCGTTTTCAACGTATTATTTCACGTAATAATTGTATTAAGTGCTTACTAACATCCTCACCCTTTCACATAGGAGGAAAAGAAGGCTTGCTCTCTAATGGTCTCTCAGCTAGTAAGTGACACGGCTGAGATTTAAAATATTTTTAGTTTATTTATTTGCAAGCAGAGAGAGATTGAGAGAAGAGATGCAGAAAGAGAGAATGGGCACACCGGAGTCTCCAGCCACTGCAAATGAACTCCAGGTGCGTGCGCTCCTTTGTGCATCTGGCTTTACGTGGGTACTGGGGAATCAAACTCAGGTCTTTAGGCTTTACAAGCATCTCTCTAGCCCCACAGCTGAGATTTAAATCGGAGTCTTTCTGATTTGAAGCCGCATTACTATGATTACTGTGCCAACTGTTTTACCATACAGGTTCTCATAGGTCTGCCAGAAGCTGCTTCACTCTCCTAACCAAGGCAGAACAGACTGACTTAGTAAAGAGTTTTATTAAAAGGCAACCGAGGGCTGGAGAGATGGCTCAGCGGTTAAGGCACTTGCTTCCAGTGCCTAAGGCCACAGGTTCAATTCCCCAGTACCCACATGAGCCAGACCCACAAGGTGGTGGCCCTGGTGCGCTCTCTGTCTCTCTCTCTGTCTCTGCTTGAGATGAATAAATAAAACATAAAATAAAATAAAAAGAAATTAGCTTTCCTTACAGTGGAGTTTTATTTTTTAAAAAAAGGCAACTGAGTAACTACAGACTCTCTAGAGCCAGAGTGGTGAGGAGGGGGCTATATGCTCTGAAGAGAATAAGAAAGTGAGGGTTTGCCATGCTCAGCCCCTCTGGAAAAGTGGCCCCTGGCTTCACCTACACCTGCAAGGGAAGGCTTACTCCAGATGGGGTTTGGAGCTAGGAGTAGGAGGCAAAGGCTATCACACTCATTTGGTGAGGGTGGGTCAATGGGAGAGGCTCCTACCTTTCAATGGAGCCTGGCAATGTTAAAGACAGGGACTTCCACTGGGAACATTGAGGTTTCAGAACATTGCTATCCCAACTTGCTTGTAAGGAGAGGTAGTAAGATGGTTTGAATTCAGAATGCCCCCTCACCAGGAGACATGGCATCACAGAGCTACTTAGGTTCAAGTGAAGTCAGGAGAGAAGGCGCCAATCAATATGACAGATAGATGGCCTCATCAGAGGGGGAGATTTTGACACAGGGTTAGGGAAGGCTATGTGAGGAGCTATAGAAAGACTGTATGTGAGCCTGAGGACAGAGATCTTGGTGATGTACTTAAAAGCCAAGACAAAGTCAGTGCCTGGACTTGACCTTTCCCTCAAACTCACAGCCTCCAGTACTAGCCATAAACCAACTTCTGTGGTTAAAGACCAGTCCTAGCAAACGAAGGCAGTTAGTAAAGAACAGAATGCAGATCACAGATGCACAGATCTGTCCAAACCCCCCAAACAGTGCCTTTATCCACTGCCTACCCTGCTGCCTGGAAATCCAGAGGAAATTAGGATGTTGGATTGGACTCTTAAACTCAGTATGAACCTGTAATCTGAGCACTGGAGAGGCTGAGGCAGGAGGATTGTTCAAGGATAGCCTGGGCTTCATAGTAAGACGCCCCATCTCAAGGACATAAAGAAAAAAGAAAGAGGAAAGAAAGAAAAGAAAATAAGAAAGGGAGGAAAGAAAGAGAGAGAAAGAAAAAGAAAGGAAGAAAGGAAGAAGGAAAGGAAGAAAGGAAGGAAGGGATAGAGAAAGGTCAGGGAGGAGGAGAGAAAAGAGGAAGGAAGGAAAGGGAGAGAATGGTAGAGAAGGGTTAAGGGTAAGGGGATCTTCTGGTCCTTGTTGACCATGTGAGGGGCCCGTGTAGAAAGTGGGGTGATCTGGGTGTAGTGGTGCATGCCTTTAATCTCAGCACTTGGTGAAGGTAGGGTTGCAGTGAATTCCAGATCAGCCTGGGCTAGAGCAAGACCATGCCTTGAAAAACAAAACCAACAAATCCCAAACAAACAAGAGAAGTGGGGTGGGGGGAGGTCTGTGGCTGGATTATGAGGGGCAGGAAGGAGGCAGGCTTCTCTCTATACTGGGAGCCTTAGAGGAGCTGAGACAGCATAACCTCAGCTACAGGATGCCCAGCCAGGGGACAAGGAGGCTGTGGACATCTTCATTGTCCCCTGGACAGGACAGCAGCAGAGGGAACAGACAGGCCACGGGGCATACAGGAGAGAGGAGACAGACAAATCAAAGGTGACCTGGCATTTTGGCACAGGAAAACCAAATGAAAAGAAGCATTTTTATATTATTTATTGATTAATAATTTTTATATCTCTATGTATTTTTTTGAGGTAGGGTCTCACTCTAGCCTAGGCTAGGGCCTCTAGCGGCTGCAAATGAACCCAGATGCATGAGCCACTTTGTGTATCTCGCTTTACATGGGTTCCCGGGGAATCGAATCCAGGCCGTTGGGCTTTGCAGGCAAGTGCTTTAGCTGCTGACCCATTTCTCCAGCTCCTATAATACATTTTAGAATTTTAAAAAAATTTCTTCATTTTTTTCAAGGTAGAGTCTCGCTCTAGCCCAGACTGACTTGGAATTCACTATGTAATCTCAGGCTGGTCTCGAACTCACAGCAATCCTCCTACCTTGGACTCCCCCAATGCTGGGATTAAAGGGGGCACCACCACACCTGGTCTATCTATTTTGATCATGTACATCTCCCATTGCCTTCCCTGCCCCCTCCTCATGCTACTGAACCCTTTCTAGCCAACTCCTCCCTCTGACATTATTATTATTATCATTATTATTATTATTTTGGGTTTTCAAGGAAGGTAGGATCTTGCTCTAGCCCAGACTGACCTGGAATTTACCATGTAGTTTCAGGGTGGCCTTGAACTCATGGCAATCCTCCTACCTCTTCCTCCCGAGTACTGGGATTAAAGGCGTGCACCACCACACTAGCTATTATCTTTCCTGTGTGTGTGTGTGTGTGTGTGAGATCCACTGAGTTTAACTAGAGTTGCTTCCCTGAAATGTTTCCCCCTCCCCCAGCAACCAGTAACTCCCCAGAGAGGGGTGGGGTCTTGGGAGCTTCTCCAGCATCCAGGTTGTCATACTGATGGGACAGATCTTCTGCGGGTAACCACAGCACCCTGCAGCACCCCTAGCCTGGAGTTCTTCCATTCTTTCCGCCCCTCTTCCACAATATCCCCTGCGCCCTAGGGAGAGTTATATTAATGTCTCATCTAGCACTGAACACTCAACGGTCACGTATTTTCAGCACCTTGGCAAGTTTTGAGTCTCCTCAATAGTTACTGCCCGCTGCCAAAAGAAGCTTCTCTAACCCAAGCTGAGAGCAGCGCTAACCTATCTGTAGAAGCAAATGGTTAGAGTGCAGATTGATGAGCACAACATAGCCAGATACCACTAATAGCTTCCTTCACAAGACCTTTGACCTCCCCAGCCATGGGCTTTTAACAAACCTATTTATTTATCTGCAAGCAGAGGGAGAGATAGAAGAAAGAATGGGCGCTCCAAGGCCCAGTCGCTACAAAGGACCTCCAGACACATGTGCCACTTTGTGCATCTGGTTTGACCTGGGTACTAGAAAATTGAACCTAGGTCATTAGGCTTTGCAGGCAAGCAGCTTAACCACTGAGCGAGCCATCTCTCCAGCCCTCAAACTTTGCTTTTTGACACAGGAGGTTCTATAACCCAATTTGGCCTCAAACTTCCTATGTAGCTGAGGCTAGCCTTGAATTCCTGATCCGAGTGCTGGGATATAGGCATGGCCTCTCACACCCAGCTATATTTATTGGTATAGGCAGTTTTAGAAAATAATACACTTCAAGTAGCATTTTGAGTTTTCTCCCCCTCCCACCTGGATTGGGATCCGTAGGTCTCTCTGGACAGGCAGTGTCTCTTTCATTCCTTCCCACAAAGCAGCCAGAATTTTTCCTTCGTACTCCAGAAAGGAAAGAACACTGTACAAGATTCCCTTTGCTATTTCCTTGGTGTTCTGAAGCTGAACCCCACCAACAACAAGAAGTTGGCATTTGACTGACAGGATTGGACAGGAATCCCCTGCTGACTGCCATGATCCAGCTCTCAGGAGCCAGGCCAGGCCTCACCCTCGGAGGCAGTTTGAATATAAAGTGTCTCTCATAGGCTAATGTGTTTAGAATACTTGATCCCCAGCTTGTGGCAGTTTGGGCGGTGGAGCCTTGCTGGAGGAGGTGTGTTGTTGGGAACGGGCTTAGGGGTGGTACAGGCCACTTCCAATAGTAGCTCAGGTCACACTCTTGCTGCTTCCTGCCAGCGGCTGTTGCAGGATATGATGTCCAAACTCTGCCACCCTTTCCCTGCCATGATGAAACTTCCCCTCAAGAACATAAGCCAAATAAACCCTTGCCTCCCATAGGTTGCTTCTGGTCAGGTGTTTTGTCCAAGCAAAGAGAAGCTAACAACAATGTCTCTGTCCAATATGTCAGCCACGGCCCCTCTCTTCCTTGTTCCTGGCCCCAGCAGACCTTGGGGAGGCAATGGTATTTACTTGGTCTTCTATTTTAGAGATCTTACAATAGGGAGGCTGTCACAAGGCACAGTGTAGGCTACCGCTGGCCGCCCCCACGGGCTTGAAAGGAAGTATTTGCATAAGCAGTCATCCTGTGAATGGTATACAAACAAAATCACTCAACTGGTGACAGATTTAGATGTTCAGAATTAGACATCACATATGACATGGAACTCCCAACGCCCACTACGAGAGAGAATGAGGAGCTACAGTGACTCCAACCAGAATACTGCTCGGGCTGCTGATCGTCCTTCTAAACACCATCATCCCTGCTTCCTTTCTCTCCGAATCCTTCACCAGGAGGAAGAATTATCTCATTTTCTCCCGTCTCCTGCCCCTTCTAATTGACATCAGGCCTCTCTGAAGCAGTGAAAAGACAGGCTCATACAGAGAGAGGACTGCCAGGTAAGAAGGGGTTAACTGTCTATATGTGTAGGTTAGAAGGTAGATTAGTTACTTTTTAAAAATATTTTATTTGTTTGAAAGAGGGGGAGAGAGAAAGAGAGGCAGATAGAGAGAGAAAGAATGGATGTTTTAGGGCCTCTTGCTACTGTAAACGAACACCAGATGCATGCACCACCTTGTGCATCTAGCTTTACATGGGCACTGGGAAATCGAACCCAGGTCCTTAGGCTTTGCAGACAAGTACCTTAACCACTGAGAAATCTCTCCTGCCCTTTATTTGTTTTTATTGAGGCAGGGTCTCACTCTAGCTCAGGCTGACCTGGTTCACTATGTAGTCTCAGGGTGGCCTCAGACTCACAGCAATCCTCGGACCTCTGCCTCCCAGGTGCTGGCATTAGAGGCATGTGCCACCATGCCTGGTTTAGTTACGGTTTCATTACTGTAGCCAAATACATGACAGAAAACAGGGAGAAAAGATTTCTCGGCTTCAGCGTGCTCAGTCCATCATGGCGGGAAGACAGGGAGAAGTAGCTCAGTTCTCATCATGGTGTGCCAGGAAGCAGAGTGAGGTAAGAAATGACCAAGGATTCTGGGCGTGGTGATGCACACCTGGGCTACCTTGAAAAAACAAAAAGAAGAAGAAGAAGAAGAAGAAGAAGAAGAAGAAGAAGAAGAAGAAGAAGGAGGAGGAAAGAAAGAAAGGAAGCAAGAAAAGAAAGAAAGGAAGCAAGAAAAGAAAGAAAGAAAGGAAAGAAAAGAAAGAAAGAAAGAAAAAGAAAGAAATGGCCAAGGTTAATATACCCTCAGGGATCCTCACCCAATGGTCCATTTCCTCCATCTAGGCCTCCCGTCTCAAAGTTCCCATAACCTCCCAACATAGCACCATCATCTTAAGGCCAAGCATTCAAGCCATGAGCCTATGAGGACCATTACATAATCAAACCATAACAAAGGGTCTTGCTATGTAGCCCATGCTAGCCTCACAGGATCCTCCCATCTCGACCTTGAGTGCTGGGATTACAGCCTTTCATCTAAGCCATTTAGTCTATGGCATTTTCTTTTTTAAAATATTTTATTTATATATGAGAGAGAGAGAGAGAGAGAGAGAGAGAGAGAGAGAGAGAGAGAGAGAGAGAACGTGCCAGGGCCTCTTGTGCATCTGGCTTTACATGGGCACTGGGGAATTGAACTTGGGTTCTTCTGCATTGCAGGCAAACGTCTTAACCAGTAAGCCTGCATTTTCTTGAAAATATTTCTATTTATTTATTTGCAAGCAGAGAGAGATAGAAGAGAGACAGAAAAGAGAATGAGCATGCCAGGGCCTCCAGCCACTGCAAATAAACTCCAGATGCACATGCCACTTTGTGCATTTGGCTTTACGTGGGCACTGGGGAATCAAACCCAGGTTGTCAGGCTTTGCAGACAAGTGCCTTAACCACCGAACCATCCCTCCAGCCTCTATGGCATTTTCGTAAAGGAGCTGAGCTAAGACGCCTTCCACACCCTCCTCATCTAAGTACTGTCTTCAGAGCCAAAGCTGAACCTTCTCACCTCCTCCCTGAAGTCTGAGCTCCTGTTCCGTATGACAGCATCAGCTGTCCTTAGTGTCGCTCCATCTGGTGTGACTGAGTGTTCCCAACACAGTGAGCACTTGGTCAGCCCCGGCAAGCAGCGCCCTGCTTCCTGTCAGCCCCTGAGCGAGCTGGTCCCCAGGCTGAGGACACAGTCTTCCGGTGCTAGATAGAGGCCGATGGCAAGGGAGGTGACTCAGGCTGAGTTTGGGCTTTCAGACCAGGCTGAGAGCCTCTGAATGGCTCCTACTGCGCCTTCTTTGTCCCAGACACTGCTGATCTACTGAAGAGCTTTCTACCTTCTCCCAGCACCTGTGTTGCTTAGCAGTCCTAGGGGAGGAGGACCCTGTGGGGATGCCAGGAGGACTTGCAGGGGACATCACCAGCGTGGAAGCAGGTAAAGAGAAAGAGGCCGGACCAGTTCTGACCTTGGCTCCTCCCTGGCCCCATGGTCCTCATCCGTAGTAATGACAGTCACATATATGGGCCTCATGACTAGCCAGACCCAGAGCTAAGCATTTATGTCTGTTATCACATTCACTCCTCACAACCCTGCCAGGTTGCTCAATCTGCAAATAAGGACACCGAGACGGTTGTGAACAGGGAGTCTGAGGTCACTCGTTTATATATAGCTGAGATTTGAGCCAAGGTTGTTTCTTATTCTTGTTTGTTTGTTTTTGTTTTTATTTTTCTGTTTTTCAAGGTAGGATCCTACTCTAGCCCAGGCTGATCTGTAATTCACTGTGTAGTCTCAGGCTGGCCTTGACCTCACAACGATTTTCCTACCTCTGCCTCTCAAGTGCTGGAATTTGTTTACTATTCTTTCTTAAAAATATTTATTTATGAGAGGGAAAGACAGAAAGAAATAGGCAGACAGAGAGAGTGAGTATAGGCACGCCAGGGCTTCTTGCCACTGCAAAGGAACTCCAAATGCATGTGCCATTTTGTGCATCTAGGTTTATGTGGGCACTAGGGAATCAAACCCAGGCCATCAGGCTTTGCAGTCAAGTGCCTCTAACCACTGAACCATCTCTCAGGCCCTGTTTCTTATTCTCTCTCTCTCTCTCTCTCTCTCTCTCTGTGTGTGTGTGTGTGTGTGTGTGTGTGTGTGTGATTTTCAAAGTAGTGTCTCACTCTAGCCCAGGCTGACCTAGAACTCACTCTGTAGTCCCAGGCTGGCCTCGACTCATAGCAATACTCCTACCTATACCTCAAGAGTGCTGGGATTAAAGGTGTGTGCCACCAAACCCTGTTTGTTTCTTATTCTTGTTTTGTTTTGTTTTTTTTGAGGCAGGGTCTCACTCTAGCCCAGGCTGACCTGGAATTCACCATGTAGTCTCAGGCAGGCCTCGAACTCACGGAGATCCTCCTACCTCTGCCTCCCGAGTGCTGGGATTAAAGGTGTGTGCCATCACGCCCTGTTTGCTTCTTATCTTTATTGTCCCTATTTCCTCCTTCTCATTTCTCTTTCTTTCCACTCTATTAGCTGCTGGAGGATCAGTGGTGACCAGGACAGGTAGGGCCCCTCCTGCTTCCAGCCCTCTCTGGGACTTAGTCCTCAGCAGTTCCTCCAGGAAGCGCCCCTCTCCCCTCTTCCCTAGGCTTTAAGGTCATTCAGAGACGGGCGTGTTCAAGAAGCCTAGGAAGAAGTGCATGAGCTTGTCCAAGATGAGGTGGGGAGGGTCAAGGTCAGGTCTATGCAGAAGAGAAAGCTATGACAGAACTGGGGAGGAATGTCACCAGAAAAGGAGCTATCAGAGTCAAGGAGGGCAGCATACCAAGCACAGGATGATGTCATAAACAGAATTGGGGCAAATGTAGGTCAGGTGCTCTTTCTTTGCTTTTTTTCTTTCTGGTTTTTTTGAGGTAGGGTCTTGCTCTAACCCAGGAGGCCTGGAACTCCCAGCAATCCTCCTGCCTCCTCTGCCTCCTAAATGCTGGGATTAAAGGTGGGCATCACCACGCTCGGCAGGTTAGCTGTTCTTCAGAGACGTTTTTTCTTTGCCACTATACCTAATTTATTTTTTTTATATTTTATTTATTCATTTTCAGGCACAGAAATACAGAGAGAGAGAGAAAAAAAAAAGAGAGAGAGAAAACACCAGGGCCACCACCTTGTGGGTCTGACATATGTGGGTACTGGGGAATTGAACCCGGGGCCTTAGGCACCAGAGGCATGTGCCTTAACTGCTGAGCCATCTCTCCAGCCCTATACCTAATTTCTTATTTCTTCAATAATTATTTATTTGCCTCTCTCTCTCTCTCTTTCTGTGTGTGTGTGCGTGTGTCTGTGTGTGATGCATCAAGGCCTCTTGATGCTGCAAATGAATCCCAGACACTTGTGCAGCTTACATGGATGGCTTGGGACTTGAACCTGGGCCTGCAGGCATTCTAGCTCATTTAACCACTCAGTCATCTTCTGAGCCCCTATTCTCATTTCTTTTTAAAAATATTTTATTTATTCATTTTCAAGCAGAGAGAGAGAGAGAGAGAGAGAGAGAGAGAGAGAGAGAGAGAGAGAGAGCACCAGGACCACCACCTTGTGGGTCTGGCTTATGTGGGACCTGGGGAATTGAACCAGGGGCCTTAGGCATTGGAGGCAAGTGCCTTAACTGCTGAGCCATCTCTCCAGCCATATTCTCATTTCTTTTGGGACAGTTTTCTTTTCCTCCATCTCCTTTCCCCTTCTTTCCACTTCTTTCTTTCTTGACCTCCAGGGTCTTACTTCATAGCTCAGACTTGTCTCAAACTCATGATCCTCCTGCCTCAGCTCCAGAGAGCTGGGATTATAGATATGCACTACTACCCAACTCTTCATTTTCCTTTCTGTTAACAGAATGGCAGGAAGGCCCTCTCCTACCTCTGTCCATAGCTACAGAGACCCAGTTAGCCAAAACTCAACCCCCTTTTACTGGGTCCTTGAACATAGTCCCAGACCTAAGCATTTTCTTCACCTGGATTCATTAGCCTTCAAGTGGCAAGAATCACATCTGAGTATAAGTTTTGTTACAGCTAAACTGAGGCACAGGTAAACTGAGGCACAACACACCCGATATAGTTAAAAAGGAGAGTTCTTTTACTAAAAAAGAACCGGCAGCTGGGGCCATTGGACTTTGCAAGCAAGTGCCTTTAACTGCTGAGCCATCTCTCTAGCCCAAGAAACCTTGTATTTCTAATCTTAATGTTCACACCACTTTGGTGCAGAGGACAATTACTGTCCTTACAGTATAGGAGTAGGGAACATGCTTCTCTCATCCTAGAAGCTGTTAAGCTCAAGTCCCAGACAGCGGAAGTCCAGCTAGGTCAACCCCTGATATCCATGTCTAATTAGCATCAAGATCACAATTGCTGGGCTAGAGAAATGGCTCAGTGGTTAAGGTGCTTGCCTGCAAAGCCTCAAAACCTGGGTTCGATTCCCCAATACCCATGTAAAGCCAGATGCATAGAGAGGTACCTGCATCTGGAGTTTGTGTGCTAGAGGCCCTGTGTTCCCATTCTCTCTTCTCTCTCTGCTACAAATAAAACAACAACAAAAGATCACATTAGCTAGGAGCAAAGACCCAGAGCTTTGAGCACTTCCCTGAGTAGGGGCCTCACAGGACGAGGAAGGCTGGTCTCTGGAAAGCAGGGGTCATTCAGGCACAAGAAGGAAGGGGCCATAATGTCTGCAGGCTAAAGATTTGACCAGTCTAATTTAGTGCTATTTCCTTGTCTTTATTGCATGTAAAATTTAAATTTATGTTACCAGTTAGTTGGGTCTCTTTTGTCTTTGCAGGATTTGCAATTCATAATCATACTTTCTGGAAAGCTAGTGACTGTATAGTAATCCCAAGAGAAATACAGTTTTCACTCCCCCCCCGACATTTTAATAGGGTCAAGAGCAATCCAGTGGTTCTGACTGATTAAACATCAAATTAAGTCAGTTTTCTTCATGTTAACAAAACTTTACTTCCTAAACTAGCTAAGCATGGTCCTAGGTCTATGCCAAGAATGCAAGGATGTGGGCCAGAACTATCAAAGTGATGGTATGGAAGATTGTTGAACAACATGGAAAGCATCACGAATGTGTCATTAAACAGAAGTAGTTTGAACGCCACGGTCTTGCTTCATTCATTGATTCATTGCAGTGCCAAGATCAAACTCCAGTCGTTGCACAAGGTGAGGCAGGCACTCCGTCGCTAAGCTACGCCTCTGGTTCCCCCTTCCTTTTAAAATTGATTCATGCAAGCATTCAGACTCCTTCAGGTGAGAAAGATGATGCCCAGATCCACCTCGAGCTGTAACAGGGAACCTATTGGAAAGGACAAGCAGAGCCAATTCCAAACAAATGTTAGTCAAGAGCACTTTATCTGAAAGAAACTCAAACTAATAATCCCAAACCTCACGGAGCAGGAAACGTTCCAACTTGGAACACTTAGAGGAGTACTATCAGTAAAAAACCAGAAAATTGACGCCTAGATGTACAAAAAGGGATGCATGGCAAACCAAGGGGAAATTTTCATTTGATGAGGTACAAATGAGAATGTTCTGGGTCCCCATCTGGTTGAGGACAGGGAGGAGGGAAATGAGGGTACCATCACAAGACTTGTTCATACACCATAACTAATTATTAACAATAAATAAGTTTAAAAAACCAAAAAACAATGTTCTACAAAGGGGACATTGATTACTGTGAAGTTCAATTACAAAAAGAACCAACTGATGGGTCACATTGTTTTTAAAAACTACGTGCGCGCCTTTAATCCCAGCACTCAGGAAGCTGAGGTAGGAGTATCGTTGTGAGTTCGAGGTCAGACTGAGACTACATAGTGAATTCCAGGTCAGCCTGGGCTAGAGCGAGACCCTACCTTAACTCCCTCCCCCCAAAAAAGACATGCAATAAAGGTAAGGCAGTAGAACCATGTTACGATGAGTCATATATTATACAGGTATGTTGTACACCTGTATTCGGAAACCTGATTCCTCTATTCAGTTGTTTTATCCCAAAGACATTATCTGTAGATTGTCAGTTTACAATCATGCTCTTGTCTCTAAGGAACACATGAGTCCATATACCCAGAAGGAAAGAAGGATGGCTAATAATCATGCTAACAGGGTTATTTGGGGTAGTAAAATAGTTTTATCCTTAGTGTTCACATAGACTCCTATACCTTTTCTTAAGACTCTGGTTACTTTGGTAAAATGGTAATTATAAAGAAACTACGTAGGGACAGATGGCCCAGTGCTTGCCATCCAAGCATGGAGACCTGAATTCAGGTACGGAGCCCAGGTAAAAGCCAAGCATGGTGGTGCACACCTGCAATCCCAGCAAATAAATAAAAGTGTTTGTAAGAAGACCTTTTCTTCCATCCCTGCCATTTTCTTCTTTTTGTATCTGTCGACGATGCTTTCCACTGTGGTTTTATTTGATTGACGGATTCTTTCAAGGGATTGTACTTGGTTCTTTTTCCACAATCTCAATTTTTTAAATGGAATTTTTTCTCTGTAGTTAATATCTTCTACAGATGGCTGACCTTTTCATCCACTTTGACAACTTCTTTATTTAGGTCTTGAATTAATTTCCTTACACTATTTATCTGCTTACTTGTGATTCTCTATGCGGTCATGAATCCTTTTTAAACATTTATTTATTTTTATTAATAATAAGTAGAAAGTCTGTGTGAACAGGTCTTGTGTTGGTATCCCCATTTCCCTCGTCCCTGCCCCCAATCCACTAAGAGCCCTCTTCAGTGGGATTGCAGGAATTCTCCATGGGATGGAGGGATATGAGTTGTGCAAGCAGCAGACTGCTTTTTTGGGGGGTGGTAAAAAGGCAGAGGGGGGCAATGCCTCTGGATATTTCCCCCACCATGGCTCTTAAAATCTTTCCACCCCCTCTTCTGCTCAGTTCCCTGAGTCATGGTGGGTGAATTTTAAGTCTGCTTTACTGTTGAGTTCTTGAGAGTCTCTGGGTTTCTGCTTTGGACTGTGTTGAGTATCCTCAGTCTGTCTTGCTGTGGGAGCAGCACTCTTGCTCATCTCTCCACTTCCTCTGGGGTTTCAACTGGGCCCTAGCTGATGTGTTAGGGGTGGTTCGTTTCCAGCCTGGGAGTCAGCTATCATTTCATGTCTTGTTGGTTGAATTGGGTTGTCCATGGTTCTCGCTGCCTTCTATATAGTACAAGTAGATTCTCCAACAGAGAGTGAG